>JAWNNC010000532.1:0-76648 GCA_035043275.1 Drosophila tanythrix | reverse complement strand
AGAAAATTGCGAAACACACAACTACAAAAGTATCTGTTCAAAAACTAGGTTAATAGATCTAAGCACCGATAACACGCGTCCTCAAAAACAACAACAACAGTACCAGCGACAACAACAACACTGTGTGCCCTAGCAACAAACTCTGCCACCGCTAACCATATCAACACCAACACCATCAACACCAACACCATCAACAACAACACCATCAACAACAACACCATCAACAACAACACCATCAACAACCACAGCAACATAGCAATAATCACAGGCAGCAACAACAGTTGCAACAACAACAATCGCTGCACGATCCATACGCACACTATCAAACAGCAGCAGCAGCAATCGACGCAAGATCAGCAGCAATAACAGCAACAAGCAACAACAACATGTCACCCACATCCCAGGCACCAACACAAAAATCTCTGTTCGATTCCTGTCATCGCAAGACGAGTTGAAGAAGTTGTAGCCACCAAAGGTGCCAGCAAAAATGGAAGTCAAAATTCAAAGCGATGATAAGATTGTTTTGCCCATGACGCATTCGAGGGCGATAAGCGTGACCCCCTTCTGGAGATCAGCACAGTCAGCAGGAAACCAGCAGTAAAAGCACCCAAGAAGAAATCAGCAAAAGCAGCCAACAGGGCTCCACTAAAACCCACCGCACAGTTACCACCAAAGTGGTTACCACAAAGACAAGCAGCTCCACCAGCAGCAGCTCCTCTTCGAGCTTTATGAGTCCCTCCGCTGACATTGCCTTCAAGCTGCAGCCGTATGAGGAGCGTGAGGAAGCAACGATACCGCCAGCAACCACAACGACGATTCGCGAGGAGCGGCGCGTTGTCAGCGAGCAGCAGACGCTGAGCGAGCATTGGACAACGGATGCACTAACTGGCGAGGAAAAGCTGTTGACGAGCGCCGAGTCAGTGTCAAGCAGTGCGCGCTTCAAGAAGATCAGCAACAACAACAATCTGCTCGACCTAGACGATGTCGAGCAACTGCAGCCGTTGACTGCCACCGTCGTCTAGGCGGAGACGCGTCTAACGGAGCGCCTTGACAATCCACAGGAACAGAGTATTGAAACGGGTACTCTGACCTTATCCGAATGTGGCAAGTAGCTGCAGCTGTCCGAGAATGGCGGAACCAGCTACACCGAATGGGAGCAGACCGAACAGCAAACCTATCTAGAGGGTCAGCAGCTGCTCAATGATCAGCCAGTGGAGGACAAAGCTGTGCCCAACCTGGAGAGGGAGCTCAGCGAAACGCTCACTGTGACCAAGGATAGCAAAAAGCAGGTGACCAAGCGGCTGGAATAGAGCAAAGAAACTGCCTGCAAGAAAGGCGCCAAGCTGCTGAAGAAAACTATTCCCCGGACCAGAATCAAAAACCGCAAACAAGATTCTTCATCGCGTCCGAGGACGTCCGCATTTAAAGGGGGAGGAGTTAACAACATTTCTACCTAATCACCCAAATACCCTAACGGACTGCAAATGGCGCGTCAGATTCCAAATAACCTAACGGACTGCAAATGGCGCGTCAGATGCCAAATAACCTAACGGATTGCAAATGCCGCGACACAACTAAAGAATATTTCTGCCTAGGCGCCAGAATGCCCAAACAATAACTTCAGCGACACAATTTACTTCCTAGGCGCCAGAATGCCCTAACGGACTGCAAGTACCCTGTCGGATCACAACTGACCTAACGGATTGCAGATGCCGCGTCGGCATATTATAACGGAGCCTTACAGCGACAGCAGCTACAGCGACACAACTACAAACGCCAAGACACCAGCAGAGCGCAGCAAACCGATGTTACATTTTTAATAAAGAATATTGAATAATTTAGTCCTAATAAAGCACTCAAACGAAACAGTTCTGCGTTTTTTCCAAAAGCTCTAAACTCTATTTCGTCGTGTTGAATTCGGATTGACCGGAATGGTCAATTCATTTAAGTATTCCCAACAGGGCTTTTAGGGATTCTATAAATAAAATTCAAGACGAACATTGATTTTGCGCATTTGAGCATACCGGCAACCAGCGTAGCAGCGCGCGCTCGAGACTATCACCAGACACTATGGACAGCATCCACACCACAGCCAACAAGGAGAGAGTTCACACGCGAACAAACGGCGCCGACTATGTCCCAAGAATACCCGAGGGTAGCAAAACAAGTCCTGGATTGGAACTTTCGCTTCGACGGCACCACTAAGCCTTTAGAATTTTTGGAGCAAGTCGAGTGGTCCAGCCGATACGTATGGCCTCAACTTAAATCTGATTCCCAGGGCCATGCCTGAACTTCTGCAGGGAATGGCTCTGAAATGGTATGTAGCCAACAATCAACACTGGACGACATGGGTAACATTCGTCGAGAGTTTTCAAGAGTACTTCTTACCGAGAACACTTGAGGGACGAAGTTACCCACAGACGTCAGGCTATGAGCGAGCCATTTAAAACGTACATGGTGGAGATGCAGACGCTAATGCGGCCACTGCAGTATTCAGGGGAAAAACAACTACACAAAATCCACAAAAACAGACTTCCAGGCCTGCGAGCGTACGCCGGGCCAGGTCAATTCCAGAACTTGGCGGAGTTGATGCATTTGGCAGCCGCGTTTGAGGAGCTCGAAACGGATAGGGAACAACACTTCACAGCGAATGCAAATAGAGCCGCAACAGAGACGCATGGAGCAGCCGAGTTATAACACTCCACAGCGAATGCAAATAGAGCCGCTACAGAGACGCATGGAGCAGCCGAGTTATAACACTCCACAGCGAATGCAAATATAGCCGCAACAGAGACGTATGGAACAGCCGAGCTACAACACACCACATATGCTTCACTACCACCATATGGAGCCAGCGCCAAGACAAAACAGGCCAAGATTCATGGCAATGGCGGATAGTGGAGGAACACACGGCCAAACGTATCACGAGGAAACCGAAGCCGACACCAGAATGTTGTCTGAGGGGCGAGCGGGAGCCGAACAGGGCCAGCCCCTAATCGGCAGCCTGCAGGACGAGGGAGCGCAGTTGACAACGGTCGTAGAGATCGGCAACTGTCAATACCACGAGTAGTTTTGTTAGCGAGAAGCTAGCTCGTGGACTGTTCCGACATGTCCGCATGGCAGATGACCGAAACAGCGGAGTCCGAGAACAAGTAGAGGTGAATATCCGGCTCGGACGGAGCAACATGGATATTGCTCTGCTGATACTCCCGGGAGTCATAGACGACTTAGTTCTCGGATGGGATTTTCTGTCTGGCATGGGCACGGTGTTGGAGTGCGCCGGATTGACAACAAGGATACCTGGAAACCAACTAAGAGAACATCAGGAGCAGAGGCCGTCCGTGGTAAAGACAGTCATACCACCAGCAGATTCGGACACAGAAATCGATCCATTTTTGCAACAGGAATTAGCCGCATTTGAGGACATAAAGGGAACATCAGCCATAACTGATCATCGCATTGATTATCAAAAAACCCACACAGCGCACCAATAGTGATGGAGTGTTTCAATGGAAAGTAATGCCATTCGGACTCCATTCGGCGCCAAATACGTTCCAGAGAGCCCTCGGTCGCGTGATTGGACCCGAAATGATGCCACATGCATTCGCATATTTGGATGACATCATCGTGATCGGGAAGACACGCGAGGAACACATGGACAACGTGAGAGAAGTGTTCTGACGGCTTAGAGCAGCGAATCTAAAGATCAACATGGAGAAGTGCGATTTCTTCAAGAAGGAGCTGAAATATCTCGGTCATCAGGTCACGGAAGAAGGAATCCGCACTGACCCAGAGAAAGTAGCTGCTTTCGCCGAACTGAAGCCACCTGGAAACGTCAAGGAACTGCTGCAATACTTGGGAGTGGCATCCTGGTATAGGCGTTTCGTACCAGATTTGGCCGCAACAGTACATCTACTAAACGCACTTCTGGGAATCGACGGGAGAGCGGCAGGAAGCTTTCGAGAAGGTGAAGTCAAAGCCGACACAATCGCCTGTGGGGGCATGCCCAGATTTCTCAAGGCCATTTTGCTTTGCAGACTGGATGTTAGCAATGATGGTTTGAGACCGATATTGACCCAAAACTCAGAGGAGGGTGAACGGATCATATCGTATGCAAGCAGATCTTTAAATGGTGCGGAGCGCAACTAATCTGCGACCGAAAAAGAGTGCCTTGCAATAATCTGGGGCATAAGGAAGCTGGACCTTACTTGGAAGGATACCACTTCACCTTCATCACGGATCATATGGCACTGAAGTGGCTCAACTCCATCGACAGCCCCTCAGGCAGGATTGCGAGATGGGCACTGGAGCTGCAACAATTTGATTTCGACATCAAATACAGGAAAGGTAACGTGAATGTTGTTGCAGATGCCCTATCTCGACAACCCTGAAGGATACATGCCGCAGAATCTCAACGGTGGAAGACGCGATGGACCAAGCGAATAAAAACTGCCACTAGATCCAAAAGATGCGAACCACCATAACCAAACTACATGGAGGAATCCGGAAACTTGAACAGGCACATCCCTCATCGAGCTGGAACAGAGGATGTGACAGCCTGGAAATTGTGTGTGCCAACCGGCAAGCGGACACAGGTTCTAACCGAGAAATCAATAGCCCGACTAGCAGCGCGCTACTATTGGCCAGGCTTATATAGGGACGTAAGAGCATATGTTCAACAATGCGAAATATGTCAACAATATAGCCAAGTCAATTGGCCGCGGCGGGACACATGCTAACCCAGATACCTGAAGAGCTGCGGAGCACGGTATGTGCGGACTTCGTGGGACCATTACCGAGGACCACCCATGGAAACACGATGCTGTTGGTATTCGTAGACCGCTTTTCGAAGAGGACCGAAATGGTGCCACTTAGAAGCGCTACAACAGCAGCACTGCAAAGGCCTTCAGGGAGAGGATTGTGGCAGGTTTCGGAGTGCCCAAGGTGGATAACCGACAACGGCACACAATTCACCAGCACGTTCAAAAGTTCCTGAAGGATATGGGAATTAAACATCAATTCACTGCGTCCTACACGCCACAGGAAAACCCCACGGAACGAGCAAAGTGTACTGTGAAAACGACGATCGCGCAGTTCACAAAGAACAACCAAAGTCGCTGGGATGGCAGTCAACACCAGCGTCTCGAGCACTACCGGGTACCGGGCCTTCATCAAACAAGGTTGGAAGCCGAGACTGCCGAAAGCGTTGTTCGACAAAGTGACGATCGGTAAGGGTCAGGTAGTCCAAACGCCGAGCAAAAACGAAAATAACTTTAAAGAAATTTTCGAAATTGTTCGGCGGAGCTTGGAAAAGGCCTCTCAAGACAAGGCAAGGCACTACAACCTTCGTCGCAGGCAATGGAGCCCCAAATCGGAGATAGGGTGTGGGTGAAATTACACCACCTATCAAATGCGGCGGAGGGATTCGCAGCCAAGCTAGCACCGAGATACGGCGGCCCGTACCAAATCGTGGATTTCACGTCACCGGTGATCTGCAAGCTAAGGAGCTCGGCAGACAAACGAATAAGGACATGTGAGCGACCAGAAGCCACACAGCAAGGAAACGGGGTCCCCAAATCCGCAAAATTAAAAAGCGGGGAAATAAGTGTGACTCCAAAAACATAAGTTGGACTCACACTTATACACCTAAATATAACAAAAAAATAAATATGTAAGTTAAGAATATTTCTACCTAATCACCCAAATAACCTAACGGATTGCAAATGCCGCGACACAACTAAAGAATATTTCTGCTTAGGCGCCAGAATGCTCAAACGGACTGGAAATTGCGAATGACCTAACGGATTGCAAATGCCGCGTCAACATATTATAACAGCGACAATAGCTTCAGCGACACAATTTACTTCCTAGGCGCCAGAATGCCCTAACGGACTGCAAGTACCCTGTCGGATCACAACTGACCTAACGGATTGCAGATGCCGCGTCGGCATATTATAACGGAGCCTTATAGCGACAGCAGCTACAGCGACACAACTACAAACTCCAAGACACCAGCAGAGCGCACCAAACCGATGTTACATTTTTAATAAAGAATATTGAATAATTCAGTCCTAATAAAGCACTCAAACGAAACGGTTCTGTGTTTTTTTCCAAAAACTCTAAAGGAACAGTTTAATTGGCGCCCGAGCAGGGACCGGTCCGCAGAGACCGGTCTGCAGGGACAGGTACGCAGTCACAGGCAAATCGCGAGTTATAAAAGTGAATTAAAAAACCACGCCTCGTTATACGCGCTTTAAGTAGCGGTAATATACGAACATAATCTCGCGAGAAAGCCTAAATAGGCCAGGATCGAAAAGTAAAGTGCCTCAAGTAGTCACGTTCAAATCAAAAGTGCCTCAAGTGCCCAGAGCCGCAGATGCAAACACAAACAGCACGTTCAAAACAAAAGCGCCTCAAGGAGCCGCAGATAAGAACACGATTAATTTCGAAGTGCAAAACTGCGTACCGGTGCCGAAAAAAATACCGCCGACAACCCTGTAGTGTCCGTCCGCAGGGTACCGCGAGCTAAGTTGTCCAGAGGAACCCGAGTCACCCATTTCGACTCAAAATCGTCGTGGGACAAAAAGGATCAATTCCAAAGGATCGTCGCGGGAGATTCGCCGGGGTGATGTTTATATTATCACAATAGAAAATAAGAAACAAATAAATTTTTGAGAAACAAAAAATAGAAAATAAGAAACAAATATATTTTTGAGAACAAAAAATAGAAAATAAGAAACAAATTTTCGAAAAGAAAAATTTTCTGTAAAAAAAAAAATTTTAAAATTAAAACAAAACAAAGAATTAATATCAAAAGCAAATATTAAGAAAAAATTTTAAAAATTAAAACAAAACAAAGAATTAATATCAAAAGCAAATATTAAGAAAAAATTTTAAAAGTAAAACAAAACAAAGAATTAACATCAAAAGCAAATATTAAGAACAAATTTTAAATTCAAACAGAACAAAGAATTAACATCAAAAGAAAATAATAAAAAAATAGAAGGAAATTAGAGTTAATCATAAAAGAAAATTTTGAATAATCATTTAACTTCTATAAAAATATTTCGCTATCGCTCCTCAGTAGAGAAACAGTTCATTAAAAAAAAAAAAATTTGCAAAAATGTATAAATAAAAACGAAAAAATGAAAAATGAAACCGAGAAAACAAAAAAAAAAAAGAAGAAAAAAAACCACAACAAACAACTGCAAGAATTAATATTTAAAGAAATTTTCAAGTACACTTAATATTATATTTCACATCTTTCAAAAACAACACTATGTGCCCTAGCAACAAACTCTTGCCACCGCTAACCACATCAACATCAACACCATCAACAACAACACCATCAACAACAACACCACCAACAACAACCACAACTGCAGCAGCACCAGCAATTGCAACAACAACAACCACAGCAACATAGCAATAATCACAGGCAGCAGCAACAACAGTTGCAACAACAACAATCGCTGCACGATCCATACGCACACTATCAAACAGCAGCAGCAGCAGCAACAACAGCAGCAGCAACAACAGCAGCAGCAGCAACAAGAGCAGCATCAGCAACAGCATACCATTGAACAAGATTCTTCGCGTCCGAGGACGTCCGCGTTTAAAGGGGGAGGAGTTAAGAATATTTCTACCTAATCACCCAAATACCCTAACGGACTGCAAATGGCGCGTCAGATTCCAAATAATCTAACGGATTGCAAATGCCGCGACACAACTAAAGAATATTTCTGCCTAGGCGCCAGAATGCCCAAACGGACTGGAAATTGCGAATGACCTAACGGATTGCAAATGCGGTCAACATATTATAACAGCGACAATAGCTTCAGCGACACAATTTACTTCCTAGGTGCCAGAATGCCCTAACGGACTGCAAGTACCCTGTCGGATCACAACTGACCCAACGGATTGCAGATGCCGCGTCGGCTATTATAACGGAGCCTTACAGCGACACCAGCTGACACAACTACAAACGCCAGCACATCAGAGCGAGCAAACCGATGTTACATTTTTAATAAAGAATATTGAATAATCTCAGTCCTAATAAAGCACTCAAACGAAACAGTTCTGTGTTTTTCCAAAACTCAAAGGAACAGTTTAATTGTATATGTATAAATTAAACTGTTCCTTTAGAGTTTTTGTAAAAACAGAATTGTATCGTTTGAGTGCTTTATTAGGATTGAGTTGTTCAATATTCTTTATTAAAAATGAAACATCGGTTTGCTGCTCTCTGCTGGTGTCTTGGCGATTGTAGTTGTATCGCTGTAAGGCTAGTGGTGGTGGCCGTTATAATATGCTGGAGCGGCGTAGAATCCGTTAGGGTACCTGCAATCCGTTAGGGTATTTGCAGTCCGATAGGTCACTTGCAATCCGTTAGGTCACATTGTAACGGCCAGTTCTAATTATGCCGTACTAAAACTCAGTCGAGCTGTGGGTCCGTGCAACAAATTTATATATGTCCGACGCGACAATTGATAACACGTGGGTTTTATTATATATTTAACAATGGTTTCTTTTATTATGTTTCTTTGCTTGCACAGATTTATTTATGCACTGCGGGGTAACGGCGGTCCACTGAAGCCCTTGGTCAGTTTCGAAGAGTGCACCTGTTCGCAAGATTTGCTCCAGGCGCTTCGCGCACCAGCTAGGTAAATTCGTGATTCTGCCTGCCCGACAGCGACACCGTACGGCACTTTACTTTCACTTAGTTGGCACGGATTTGCCTGTCACTACGCTCAAGCGTGGCAAGGATTCCACCTCTCACCCGATTTCAGGACTCCAATGTCCTGCGTTGTCTTTCGGCGTGGTGTTGATCCTTCGGCGCTCCTAGCTTTTGTGTCGTCCTGTTTGACACACACGATCGCGCTTCTCCACGTTGTTCTTGCGCTTTCACTATTGGCTTCACTTTTCTGCTCTCGTTTTGGGCAGAGTTTCCGCTTGTTGTTGTTTATTTTTAATAATTTTGATTTAAGAGTCACACTTATCATCACTCCATTCTTCAATTTGGGGATTTTCGGACTCACCCATCTCCTTCCGGTCGTTGTGTGGTTTTAGATCACTCAAGTGCGATTAGTCCTTATCCGCTTGTCTGCTAAGCTCCTTAGCTTTCAGATTATTGGTGATGTAAAATCCACAATTTGCAAGGGTCTCCGTGTCTCGGTGATAACTTTGCTGCGAATCCTTCAGCTGCATTCGGTATGTAGTGTAATTTCACCCACACCCTATCTCCGATTTTGGGATTCCATCGCCTGCGACGAAGGTAACGGTCCTACGAAGTCCGCAATATATTTCCGCGTGCAGTGACCTAGTGTGATATCTGCAGCGTACGTAAAAATGCACTCAGCTATTCGAGTGCTAGAGATGACATCATAAGCAGTATCTGCAGCGTATGCACAAATAGCATATGATTTAATTATGTATTAATTTTAAATGATTTAAGTGATCAACCATCATCTAGATCCAGTGTGAATCGTTTGGGGATGCTGATGGCTCGGGTGTAGCGGCAGACTCATTCTTTGTAGCTGCTGGTTGCAAGGTCCAAAAGCGTTGCTTCCGTAGGGTATAGGCAAGTAGTACAAGGACAGATGCTACTAAAGAGCATAAGCGGCGATATGTTGGATGTTGTATTGGATTTATTTGGTCGGGCAGCTCTTGTTTGTTGAGTGTGTTCAATTTCAGCCGCAAGTCATCCAGTTCCTTACCTTCTTATACATTGTTCACTGATATGTTGGATTTCCTAAAAGGTCCTTGAATGGTTTTTGGCTTGATGATGTTGCCAAAATGAGCATAGCCAGTTCTCACTTGACTTATAACGGTGTTGAACGTACTGATGCTAATTTCTGAGTTGCGTGCTGTACAACCTGATGACAACGTTAGTAGTCCGGTGTCTTTTAGTTGTATAGTAGACGGGGTTCCGTTGCATACGGCTTGTAGTTCCATTGCAGAGTGCGTTGCAAACATCCAATTATTGGGACGGTGTGTTTTTGACCATACCATTTTGGTTGTTTTATGAGTTACTTGACACGTCGTTGGTGTTTTGTTGTTAAAAATTTGAAACTCACACCGATTGTTAACATTAAACACAGCCTGATGGTCGAAGCATATGTATTCGTCATTCTGTAATGTTCGGCAGCGTTGCAGATCATCTGTTGTGAATCCCATGAATTGATCCCTGTGGTTGTTTACAGCTATAATAGGTGTCTTAAGCTCAAAGAGTCGCCAGCTTGTAGAGTCCCACATTGGAATTGGCACAATATTAAACAGTTCTAATATTGATGTTGACACTAGTGGTAGTTTTAGTCTAAATATTACATGAGCGTCAGTGACTGTGCCTTCTGCTCGCATAATTCTGTACAGATGCATCACGTTAGATGATGTCACTGGTGGCATTTGATCTGGCGGCAAATGATCCCGTATTTGATCCAATTGTTCCTTTAATTGATAGGGAGAAATTAATATTGGGCTTATTGTATGGTGACGAATTCCAGTAATGTCAGTAAAAATTCTTCGTTTGTTTTTACCTTCTCTATCACCTTGCTCATTTTATCAGCGTAGTCCGAGTCTAATACTCCGAATAGACTGTTTGCAATGTTACCCACTACATCGAATGGGGACCGGCGGTTTCGTGTTCGCTGCATAAGAGAGTTTGTCATTTGTAATTCACGATACACGTGACGAAAGTGCTGATGTATGGAGTCATATGGACATATATGATTTGTATTTAATTCTGGGCATGTGTGATTGAATTCGTCTATGCCTGCATTGAATGTTTTCATATCTCGCCAGTATGGTTCCAATTCATAGTATATTACCATGGTCCAGTCGGAAACTGCTCTCTTTGTTGTTCCAATTTTCTCATAGTAGATTCCAAGCCTTGTGTCGAACCGTGTCACAGATACTGAATTTGTCAATACCAAGGGTAGCATAAAGAGCAGGATTAATAAAGTCGACGTTATGGTTGGCGACATTAGCCGTTTTCGTTGAACGGGTGGCGCATCATTTTTGTCTGTATCCTCGGTTTCCTTGATAGGTCGTTTTTGGCCATGTCTTCTTGAAATAACGGCGCAAGCCTGGTTGATGGGGGCGTTTGTAGATGCCTGAGGCAGTTTTGACGTCAACCACTCGAATGTGATTATCCTGGCCTGGGTATGTGCGTACAATGCGTCCCATTGGCCAACTCATCACAGGTATGTTGTCTTCCTTGACTAGAACAAGCATGCCTTCCTTGATATTGGAGTTGACGGCCTTCCACTTATGTCTGGCTTGCAATTCTTGTAAATACTCCTGTGACCATTGCTTCCAAAATCCTTGCTTGAGTCTGGATACTGGTTCCCACCGTTTTAGTAAGGATTTTTCGTTGCGGTCTGTGTTGACATCGAGGGGAGCAGTCAGTGTTTCACCAATCAGAAAATGTGCTGGGGTGAGGGCTGTGTTGTCCTTAGGGTCATTTGACATTGGTGTAATTGGGCGAGAGTTTAAGATCGCTTCAATTTCGATGATCACCGTATTTAATTCTTCAAATGTTAGAGATGCGGGATTTGTCGTAGTAACCAGTAGTCGTTTTGCAGACTTTACCGCAGCTTCCCATAGGCCTCCAAATGATGGCGCTCGTGGCGGTATGAATTTGAAAGCAACTTGTTTTTTGTTGCAGTGATTGATGATCTCTGCTTGAGCTTTCTCGCCAAATATTGAACCTCCTAATTCCTTTAGTTGGTTGTTTGCTCCAACAAAGTTGGTGGCATTGTCACAATGAATCGTTTGACATTTTCCGCGGCGGCTGAGGAAGCGCCGCAGGGCTCCTAAAAGGCATTTGTAGTCAGATCGCTGACCAGCTCGAGGTGGACTGCCTTTGTAGAGAAGCAACAGAATACAGCTATGTATGCCTTATCTGGTCTTTTTCCGCGAACTTTATGATGAATCCAAATTGGTCCGCAGTAATCTACGCCTGCAGTGAGAAATGGGCGTGTTGGTGTCACTCGATCGGGTGGCAGATTGCCGATGATTCATTAACTTGGGCCTTGCCTTGTTGCACGTCACACAGTTGTGATCGATGTTTCTCGACATAGTTTTGTCGTTCAGGGTCCAATATTGTTGTCTAGCAGTTGCTCGTAAGGCTTGAGCACCGCAGTGCATGTTGTCTTCGTGCAGCTCTTGCAATATCATCTTTACTATTTGATCGTTGTAAGGCAGCAAAATCTGGTGCCTTGCATTGTACGCGAGTGGGGCTTGCTCCAATCTGCCTCCAACTCGCATGAGTCCATCTGACCCTTGTATTGGTGAGAGTGATGAGATGGGACTCTTTTTGTCCACTGTGTTGTGGCGCTTCAAACTTTTCAGTTCAGCTATAAATTCAGTTTGCTGTATTGTTCGTAGAATTATATTGCGAGCGCGGTCCAGTTCCATTTTACACAGCGTGGTCGTGCTGATCTATAACGCTTGTAGCAGAATCGCAACATGTAAGCCACAATGCGTTGTAACTTGAAAAATGAGTTGCTGTGTCGGCAGGTATACAACTCTTCGCCTATTGCTGATTGAGTTGCAGCTAAGCTTATATGCTTAGTTTTCCTTTCCAGGTTGCTCGGGGAGATGATGGGAAGGTCTATCCATTTGTCTCGAGAGCCATGGAGAAAGAGTGGTCCATAGAGCCATAGACTGTGCTCGTGTAACCTTTGTGCAGATATTCCTCTTGAGAGCACATCTGCTGCGTTGTTGGCAGATGATACGTGCCGCCAACTATTCTGACTTGTCACTGCCTGAATTTTCGCTATTCGGTTGGCCACAAACGTATGATATGTGGAAGACGGTGCATTGATCCATGAGAGAACAACGGTAGAATCCGACCAAAAGTATCCTGGCACTGTGGTGGAATCAAGGTTGAGATCGCGTCGAATCCTGTCCGCGAGCTCAGCACCTAATAATGCAGCACATAGTTCCAGGCGATGGGGTGTGAGCTGTTTTGCTGTTGGAGCCACTCTTCGAGACTTTGAGCATAGTAAAAGCACAGATATTTGCTTGTTTTTGTACGTTGCGCGTACATATATTGCTGCGCCATATGCCTGTTCTGAAGCATCCACAAATGTGTGCAATTCCTTCGTGACTGGAGTTTTTCCATCGTATATGTGCCTTGGAATTTGCATTGAATTGAGGCCTTGCAAGTCCTCTCTATAATCCTTCCACTCGTTCTGAAGATTTATGGGTAATTCGTCATCCCAGTCGAGTTTTGACTCCCAGAGTCGTTGCATCAAAATTTTTGCCTTTACCACGACAGGAGCGAACAGGCCTAGAGGATCGAAAATCTGTGCCAGCTCCGAGCACACTACACGTTTGTGATTCTTTTTGCTGTGCTGCTTTGTGTGCGGCCGCAAAATTGATCCTTTTGTGGCATCCAAATAAGGCTCAATGTCTTGACACTGTAATGTTCCAGTGTTTCGTCCAGCTTAATATTGCTTATGATGTCATCCTTGGGTATTCCTTGAAGAATTTGCTCATTGTTTGAGCACCATTTTCGTAGGTTGAATCCCTTGGGGAGTAGTATTTTTACCAACTCCTGTCGAATTTGGATCACTTCTTGTATTGAATCTGCTCCTGTGAGACAATCATCTACGTAGAAGTCATCCCTTAGGGCAGAGGATCCTAATGGCGAACTGCTTGTGTGGAGTGAAGTACGTGATTTAAACACTTAGTTGCCAAAAACGGAGCCGATGCTGTTCACATATGTAACCGTTTTTAATCGATAGTACTTTAATTCGTCATTTGGATTTTTTCTCCAAACTATCATCTGTTTAAATTGGTGTTCCGGGTTTATCCATATTTGGCGATACATCTTTTCAATATCTGCCATAAATACGTACTTGTGCGTTCTGAATCTCAATAGAATTGACATGAGATCACTTTGCACCGTGGGTCCAACTTGCAATATGTCATTTAAGGATTTTCCTGTCGATGTCTTACATGATGCATGGAAGACAACTCTTAGCTTGGTGTGATGCTGTCAGGTTTCAGCACACAATGATGAGGGATGAAATAGTGAGATTTTGGAAGGATCTTTCGAGGGACAGCTTTCATATGACCCAATTGTTCACTCATGAAGTCCACATACGATTTCCAGATTTTTGAATCTGTCCTTCTTTCTACTGCGAGGAAACGTTTTTCCGCAGTTTCCAACGAGGGCCCCAGGGCTGAATACTGTTCAGCAAACGGCAATTTTACTAAGAATCTCCCATCTGCTGCAGTCTGCAAGTTCTCTACGAAATGGCTCTCGCACTCCTTTTCAATTGGTGTACGATGCCTTTCTGTGGTTTCCAAATTGTCAATGGTCCAGAATCGCTCCAATATGGTATTTGTTTCCTCTCCCGTTGCTACTGCACAAATGGCTGCTGACATCCTTGAAGTTTTGATTTTTCCCGCCACAACCCATCCCAACTTGGTCTCTTGCATGATTGGACCAGAGTGTATTTTGTGTTGTTGCGGGAGCAATAGTGCATAATAATGTTCCGCACCGATAAGCATGTCGATTTTGCCAGGTTAGTGAACTGGGGATCTGCCAACGGTAGGTTTGCTGGCATGTTCCAGTCTTTGTCATTTATGCTTTGGGTTGATCCGTAATAATGTGCGGTAGAATGACTGCTTCAATCTGCATTGTAAAGTCGTTGTGTAACGACTTTACCAACAAATTTGCACGAGCTCTGCTTGTCTTTTGTTGTCCACCGATGCCTTCAATTCGTAATGTGGAGCCGTGTCGGTTTAATGATAACAAAGATGCGAGTCGTTCTGATATCACGTTGATCTGTGATCCAGATTCCAGCAAAGCCTTGAACGTTGCCTGTTGTCCATTATTTCCTTGGACTATTACCTTTGCCGTTGCAAGTAGATTCATATTCTTGCTAGTTGCTGATGCCACAATTGGATTTTGTGGCTCCTTTGAGGAGATTTCCAAATGCAGCAGCGTATTGTGTCTTTTTTGGCACTTGAAGCATTTAAAACGACTTGGGCAAATCTTTGCCATATGATCTCCCTTAAGGCAGTTGACGCATAGTTTTTGTCGTTGAATCCAATTCAATCTCTGCAGCTGTCTTTGCTCGGAAGTCGTCGCACCGAAATATGAAATGAGTAGACTTCTTGCAGTAGAGACACTCCTTCTTTGTAGTTGAGGAGGATGCCATGCAAGTTGTTCCCATCGAATCTCTTTTGGCACTGCTGTGTGGTTTGCTTCCGCTAGCTAAAACACGAACTCTTTGCTCAAGAAACTGAAGCATGGTGTCCAGTTTCTGTATTTGCTTCGAGTTGGTTATTGATTGCTCGTACAGCGTTTTATTTGTGCTGTCCAGCTTATTTTGTATGACCGCTATTAAAATTGGGTCCCACGTGGAAATGTCTAATCCGAGTCCCTTGAGAGATGCAATGGACTCCAAGCTGACTATGTATAGTTCTTTAAGCGATTTTATATTGTCGCTAGTGGCTTGTTGCATCAACAATCGGTTCAATACCGTTGATGTTATGTATCTTGGATTGTCGTATGCGTCAACCAAGATGTTCCATGCGTGAAGGTAGTTATCCTCTTTCAATTCGATTTGGCGTATCAATCTTTCTGCCTCACCGATCACGCTGGTTTTGAGATACCACATTTTTGAATTATTGGCATGTTGGTATTGTGTACCATGGACATAAACATATCGAGAAATTGTGTCCATTTTAATATATCCCCACAAATTTGGGAATGGTTACACGAGGCAAGTTTATGTCATTGGTGCACTGCTTATTGTTTTTTGAAGCTAGTGCCCTTTGAACATCTTCTTCTGCCTGTAGATACTCTTGTGATCATATCCATTTTCTTCCGGTTTTCGACTTCTTCGTACAGCCGAAAATGGACTTCTTGTATTTGAGCCCATAGATTTTTTATGAGCTCTAGTGAAGTGTGCTCAACAGGGGTGCCTTGGTGCAATGTGAGATGCAGTGATGCGATCATTGCCGCTTTAGTTGCGCACAGTGCAATCACCTTGAGTTCTAAGGTGGATTGCTGACGTGACCATCGCCAATCTCAAGCCTCTTGCTTGTGGCTTGATGTATGGTTTCAGCTTCGTTTTTCATTACTTCTAAGCACTTCAGAACAGTTGTTCTTATGTCCTCATAGTAAGTGAAGTATTGATGATTTTCTGGTACCTCGCCAGAATTTCTAATGACTTCGTCATTTTCTTGAACAGAACTCCATTTCTTTTTGAGAGTGTCTGTTTTCAGTCTGTGATATCCAGTCTGAGATTTTCTCTCAGCGGAATCATTTTTATAATTAGATATCAGCCGTACAATTTCCTTGCCGATATCTTACTGGACATCAAGTAACTCATCGATGGTTACCTTTTCTCGATGCCGATACTTTTATAACGCACTAACTTTATCAGAATGGTGATCTGAGTCGTAGTTGAAGATGGTATCCTATTGATTGTCGCCTTGATCTTTGACAAGTTCAAATGTGGATTTGTTTGACTACGGAGAGTGAGGTCTTTCGCTGCGCACAGTAAGTGCGATGGTAGAACTACTCAAACTCGCCGAGAATTTTTGTGTATATTTGGAGGTTGGTTATCCTTTTGTCGCCTAGTTGACAACTTCAGAATATATTTCACTTGTGCGTCCTATTCTGAATATTAATTGTGTATTAATTTTAAATGAACCTAAACAGATCTTGTATATGGTCACCAAATTACAAGGTTCATCAGGACAGAATAGAATCCGTACAAAAACAATTCCTAGGGGTCTTAATTGGAATACTAATATTAGCTTACCTTCTTATCGTAGTAGACTTTTATTAATAAACCTTCCTTCTCTTTCTGATCGTAAAACAATGATTGGTGTTATTTTTTAACACAAGCTTATCAACGGTGAGATTGATTCCTTGGAGTTAATCAGCCAACTTAATTTTACAGTTCCGATCAGAAATACAAGGAATTTTCTGCCTCTTTCTCTTCAATCTTGTAGTTCCAATTATGTTATTCATTACCCTTTTAGAATCTTGCGTACAAATTATAATACTTTTTTTCCGTTAATAAGCTGTGCTTCCTCCTTTCTTATCCCATCATTCTTTCAATTCGCGAAGTTCGTAATCTCGCGTTATGCGGCGCACCCCTCGGTCGGTTGGGTGGGAGGTGGGTTGCAGTTTTGCCTGAGTCCGTGCGTTAACAAGCCCGTGCTTGGTATCGTTTGGGCCACTTGAATGTGCTGCTCATTAGTACTTCAAAGTCCAAATAAAAAAGTGGTATTCTTCCGAGTAAGGTCGCAGCTTCCTTATGCCCCAAAGCTCCCAAGCCATAATTGCTAGCATCCGTCTGCAAGCAAACTGTCGTTGAGAAATCTGGGCATGCCAACACAGGTGATTGTGTCAGCCTTGCTTTCACCTTTTCGAAAGCTTCAGGATGCTCTTCGGTCCATTCCCATTTTGTACCATCTTTTAGAAGTGCGTTTAGCGGATGTACTGTAGTGGCGAAATCATATTCAGATTGAGTTCAGACGTATCGGCAGACCACTCGACTTGCTCCAAGAACTTTAACGGCATAGTGGTGCCGTCGATGCGAAAATTCCATTTTCCGACTTGTTTCGCTACACTCGGGTATTCTTGGGACTCTCTTTCTTGATGGCTGTGGTGTGGATGCTCCCCATACTGTCTGGTTGGCGTCTGCGCGCGCGCTTCTGCGCTAGTTTCCGGTATGCTCAAATAGGCGAAATCAATGTACGTTGCTTCTCTTGCATCCACAACTTGTCCAATTTGTTTGGCCGGTGAATATTTTCCATGAATGGCCGCCAATTCCTCTATCCAAGTGCTGTATGGTAGCCTGGATTCGTTATTTCCAAAGATCACGCCACCGAGAAGATCACGTGATCTTTGCTACAGTCGCGACAAAGGCATCGACGCAGGCCTATGAAAAGGGCGTCGCAGCACACAGTCGGGAGGCTCTCGCTCTGTCAGTCACACGGGAAGTGTATGCTCTGTCAAATCGCGAACAAAGAAAAGTATAAAGTGCGAATAATACAAGTGTGTATCAAACAGGACGATACACCAACTAGGAGCGTCGGTGGATGACCGGAGCGCCGTATGGTGACGCTGTCGGCCAGGCGGAAGTCGTAAACTCGCATAACTTGTGCGCGGAGTGCATGGAGCAGACTCTTACGAACAGGAGCACTTTTCAGAGCTGACCCAGGGCTTCAGTGAACTGCTGTTAAAATCCTAGCAAAGTGTACAGTGCAGACAAGAAGTGCAATTGTACAACTAAAATAGTGGAAACTAAATAAAACCATTATTGGATTTATACAAGTATGTATGAAATAAACTTGTTATTAACTGTCGCATCGCAATCAAATACAAATTTGTTGCACGAACACACAGCTCGGCTGAGTTTTAGCCCGCAAACAAATGGTTCGTTATAACACACATCATATATATTAAAAACCAAAAAAAAAAAAATTGTTCGTGCGTGGGTTTATAACCTAAAAAAGAGGAACTGCTGAGGTACGGATCAGAATTCCAGGTGGAGCTTAGCGGAACACTGGATACGATGCGTCGACAATTCGGAGAGTGGGTGGACACTCACGAATCCAGACCTCCACACAGCACAAGGATACAAGAATTGCCGGCAATTCATGGCAGAGGTTCACCGGCGAGGGAAAGCGGACAAGTTGCAGATGCTAGAGAAGCGACGAACATTGATTTTGCGCATTTGAGCATACCGGCAACCAGCGCAGCAGCGCGCGCTCGAGACTATCACCAGACACTATGGACAGCATCCACACCACAGCCAACAAGGAGAGAGTTCACACGCGAACAAACGGCGCCGACTATGTCCCAAGAAAACCAGAGGGCAGCGAAACAAGTCCGGGATTGGAACTTTCCCTTCGACGGCACCACTATGCCTTTAGAATTTTTGGAGCAAGTCGAGTGGTCAGCCGATACGTATGGCCTCAACTTAAATCTGATTCCCAGGGCCATGCCTGAACTTCTGCAGGGAATGGCTCTGAAATGGTATGTAGCCAACAATCAACACTGGACGACATGGGTAACATTCGTCGAGAGTTTTCAAGAGTACTTCTTACCGAAAACTTGAGGGACGAAGTTACCCACAGACGTCAGGCTATGAGCGAGCCATTTAAAACGTACATGGTGGAGATGCAGACGCTAATGCGGCCACTGCAGTATTCAGGGGAAAAACAACTACACAAAATCCACAAAAACAGCCTTCCAGGCCTGCGAGCGTACGCCGGGCCAAGTCAATTCCAAAACTTGGCGGAGTTGATGCATTTGGCAGCCGCGTTTGAGGAGCTCGAAACGGATAGGGCAGCCGAGTTATAACACTCTACAGTGAATGCAAATAGAGCCACAACAGAGACGCGTGGAGTACCCGAGTTACAACACTCCACAGCGAATGCAAATAGAGCCGCAACAGAGACGCATGGAGCAGCCGAGTTATAACACTCCACAGCGAATGCAAATAGAGCCGCTGCAGAGACGCATGGAGCAGCCGAGTTATAACACTCCACACCGAATGCAAATATATCCGCAACAGAGACGTATGGAACAGCCGAGCTACAACACACCACATATGCTTCACTACCACCATATGGAGCCAGCGCCAAGACAAAACAGGCCAAGATTCCATGGCAACGGCGAATAGGAACACACGGCCAAACGTATTTCGAGGAAACTGAAGCCGACACGAGACCCAGTCCGGCCCCGCGCTGGCGCAGATGGCCGAAACAGCGAGAGTCCGGGAGGAACGAAGTATGGGTGAATATCCGGCTGGGACGTAGAGCAAACATGGACATTGCTCTACTGATACTCCCGGTTGTCAGCAGACGACTTGAGTTCTCGGATGGGATTTTCTGTCTGGGCATGGGCAACGGTGCTGGAGTGCGCCGGATTGACGAACAAGGAGCACCGAGAGTCCAACTGAAGAGAACTATCAGGAGCAGAGGCTAGGCCGTGGCAAAGACAGTCATACCAACCAGCAGATCCCGGACTGTGCAGAAAACTCGATGTGCATTTTTGCAAACAGGAATTAGCCGCATTTGAGGACATAAAGGGAACATCAGCCATAAAACTGAGCATCGCATTGTCATGTGTGACGACCGAACAATCAAACAGCGATACTTCCACTAAGAACCCCAAGATGCAAGCAGAAATCAACAAACAAGTTGATGAACTGCTGGCCAAGGGATGCATCGAGACATCAAAAAGCCCACACAGCGCACCAATAGTGATGGAGTGTTTCAATGGAAAGTAATGCCATTCGGACTCCATTCGGCGCCAGCTACGTCTCAGAGAGGAGCCCTCGATTGCGTGATTGGACCCGAAATGATGCCACATGCATTCGCATGGTTTGGATGACATCATCGTGATCGGGAAGACACGCGAGGAACACATGGACAACGTGGAGAGAAGTGTTCTGACGGCTTAGAGCGGCGAATCTAAAGATCAACATGGGGTAGTGCGATTTCTTCAAGAAGGAGCTGAAATATCTCGGTCATCAGGTCACGGAAGGAGGAATCCGCACTGACCCAGAAGAAAGTAGCTGCTATCCGCCTAACTGAAGCCACCTGGAAACGTCCCCTGGAACAGAGGATGTGACAGCCTGGAAATTGTGAGTAAGCGAGAAAACAATAGCCCGAGTAGCAGCGCGCTACTATTGGCCAGGCTTATATAGGGACGTAAGAGCATATGTTCAACAATGCGCGAAATATGTCAACAATATAAGCCAAGTCAATTGGCCCGCGGCGGGACACATGCTAACCCAGATACCTGAAGAGCCGTGGAGCACGGTAGGTGTGGACTTCGTGGTACAATTACCGAGGACCACCCATGGAAACACGATGCTGTTGGTATTCGTAGACCGCTTTTCGAAGAGGACCGAAATGGTGCCGCCTAGAAGCGCTACAGCACAGCAGCACTGCAAAAGGCCTTCAGGGAAAGGATTGTGGCACGTTTCGGAGTGCCCAAGGTGTTGATAACCGACAACGGCACAATTCACCGGCAGGGCGTTCAAAAAGTTCCTGGAGGATATGGGAATTAAGACATCCATTCACTTCGCCCTACACGCTCACAGGAAACCCCACGGAACGAACAAAGTGTACTGTGAAAACGATGATCGCGCAGTTCACAAAGAACAACCAAAGTCGCTGGGATGAGGCGTTACTCCGAGCTGACACTGGCAGTCAACGCCAGCGTCTCGAGCACTACCGGGTACCGGGTACAACACAAGGTCGGAAACCGAGACTGCCGAAAGCGTTGTTCGACGAAGTGACGATCGGTACGGGTCAGGTAGTCCAAACGCCTAGCGAAAACGAAATAACTTTAAAGAAATTTTCGAAATTGTTCGGCGGAGCTTGGAAAAGGCCTCTCAAGAGAAGGCAAGGCACTACAACCCCAAAATCGGAGATAGGGTGTGGGTGAAATTACACCACCTATCAAATGCGGCTGAGGGATTCGCAGCCAAGCTAGCACCGAGATACGGCGGCCCGTACCAAATCGTGGATTTCACGTCACCGGTGATCTGCAAGCTAACGAGCTCGGCAGACAAACGGCAGGACAGCACATGTGAGCGACTAAAGCCACACAGCAAGGAAACGGGGTCCCCAAATCCCCAAAATTAAAAAGCGGGAAATAAGTGTGACTCCAAAAACATAAGTTGGACTCACACTTATACACCAAAATATAACAAAAAAATAAATATGTATATGTATAAATTAAACTGTTCCTTTATAGTTTTTGTAAAAATCAGAACTGTATCGTTTGAGTGCTTTATTAGGACTGAGTTGTTCAATATTCTTTATTAAAAATGAAACATCGGTTTGCTGCTCTCTGCTGGTGTCTTGGCGTTTGTAGTTGTATCGCTGTAGCTGTTGTCGCTGTAAGGCTAGTGGTGGTGGCCGTTATAATATGCTGGAGCGGCGTAGAATCCGTTAGGGTACCTGCAATCCGTTAGGGTATTTGCAGTCCGATAGGTCACTTGCAATCCGTTAGGTCACTTTGTAACGGCCAGTTCTACTTATGCCGGGCTAAAACTCTGTCGAGCTGTGGGTCCGTGCAACAAATTTATATTTGTGCGACGCGACAATTGATAACACGTGGGTTTTATTATATTTTTAACAATGGTTTCTTTTATTATGTTTCTTTGCTTGCACAGATTTATTTATGCACTGCGGGGTAACGGCGGTCCACTGAAGCCCTTGGTCAGCTTCGAAGAGTGCACCTGTTCGCAAGAGTTTGCTCCAGGCGCTTAGCGCACCAGCTAGGTAAATTCGTGATTCTGCCTGCCCGACAGCGACACCGTACGGCACTCTGGTTATCTACCAGATTTCACTCGCACACGCGCTGTCTAAACACAGGTTTCGACTCACTTACTTTCACATAGTTGGCACGGATTTGCCTATCACTGCGCTCGAGCGTGTCAAGGATTCCACCTCTCACCCGATTTCAGGACTCCAATGTCCTGCGTTGTCTTTCGGCGTGGTGTTGATCCTTCGGCGCTCCTTGCTTGTGTGTCGTCCTGTTTGACACACACGATCGCGCTTCTCCACGTTGTTCTTGCGTTTTCACTATTGGCTTCACTTTTCTGCTCTCGTTTTGGGCAGAGTTTCCGCTTGTTGCTGTTTATTTTTAATAATTTTGATTTAAGAGTCACACTTATCCTCATTCCATTCTTCAATTTGGGGATTTTCGGACTCACCCATCTCCTTCCGGTCGTTGTGTGGTTTTAGATCACTCAAGTGCGATCAGTCCTTATCCGCTTGTCTGCTAAGCTCCTTAGCTTGCAGATTAGTGGTGATGTAAAATCCACGATTTGGTACGGGCCTCTGTATCTCGGTGATAACTTTGCTGCGAATCCTTCAGCTGCATTCGGTATGTAGTGTAATTTCACCCACACCCTATCTCCGATTTTGGGATTCCATTGCCTGCGACGAAGGTAATGGTCCTACGAAGTCCGCGCATACCGTGCTCCATGGCTCTCCAGGTATTTGAGTGAGCATTTGTCCTGCCGCGGCCAATTGACTTGGCTTATATTGTTGACATATTTCGCAATAGTAGCACGCTGCTACTCGGGGTATTGTTTTCCGACTACCCGTGTATCTTGCGGCGGCGGTGTTGTGGTTCTTGTAGGACTTGCGTTCACATCCTCAGTTCCAACTCTATGCGGGATGTGTCTGTCCAGGTTTGCAGACTCGTCCATGTAATCCGGAAACTTTCTGGTATTTTTCACTATGGCCGTTCGCATCTTTTGGATCCAGTGGCAGTTTTTATTTGCTTGGTCCATCGCGTCTTCCACATTTGAGACTCTCAGGCATATATCCTTCAGTGGCTGTCCAGTTAGAGCAACTGCAATAACATTCAGGTTCCCTTTCCTGTATTCAATATCAATATCAAACTGTTGCAGTTCTAGTGCCCATCTCGCAATCCTGCCTGAGCGGCTTTCGATGGAGTTGAGCCACTTCAGTGCCATATGATCTGTAATGACGGTCCGTTATAAGTCATTCTCCGTTCGTTATAAGTCATTCTCGGGTACTAATGTATGCCGATGATGTAAAACTGTGTCTGTCGATTGCCCTATTTAAATACATATTTTCTTCATGGCAAGCCACTGGAACGCATTGAATGTGCCGATGATTTGGGAATACTTTTAGATCCCAAGCTTAAGTTCGGCAAGCACATTTCTTCCTCTCTTAATCGAGCCTTTGGAGTCCTGGGTTTCATTAAGCGCTGGTCAAAAGAATTTGACGATCCCTACATTACTAAAACTCTTTATATTTCACTTGTGCGTCCTATTCTGGAATATAGATCTTGTATATGGTCACCAAATTACAATGTTCATCAGGATAGAATAGAATCCGTACAAAAACAATTCCTATTATTTGCCGTTAGGGGTCTTAATTGGAATACTAATATTAGCTTACCTTCTTACCGTAGTAGATTTTTATTAATAAACCTTCCTTCTCTTTCTGATCGTAAAACAATGATTGGTGTTATTTTTTAACACAAGCTTATCAACGGTGAGATTGATTCCTTGGAGTTAATCAGCCAACTTAATTTTACAGTTCCGATCAGAAATACAAGGAATTTTCTGCCTCTTTCTCTTCAATCTTGTAGTTCCAATTATGTTATTCATTACCCTTTTAGAATCTTGCGTACAAATTATAATACTTTTTTTCCGTTAATAGGCTGTGCTTCCTCCTTTCTTATCCCATCATTCTTTCAATTCGCGAACTTTGTAATCTCGCGTTATGCGGCGCACCCCTCGGTCGGTTGGGTGGGAGGAGGGTTGCAGTTTTGCCTGAGTCCGTGCGTTAACAAGCCCGTGCTTGGTATCGTTTGGGCCACTTGAATGTGCTGCTCATTAGTACTTCAAAGTCCAAATCAAAAAAGTGGTATCCTTCCGAGTAAGGTCGCAGCTTCCTTATTCCCCAAAGCTCCCAAGCCATAATTGCTAGCATCCGTCTGCAAGCAAAATGTCCTTGAGAAATCTGGGCATGCCAACACAGGTGATTGTGTCAGCCTTGCTTTCACCTTTTCGAAAGCTTCAGGATGCTCTCCGGTCCATTCCCATTTTGTTCCCTTTTTGAGAAGTCCGTTTAGTAGATGTACGGTAGTGGCGAAATCCGGTACGAAACGCCTATATACCATGCTGCCATTCTCAAGTATTGCCGTAGTTCTTTAACGTTTCCAGGGAACTTCAGTTCGGCGATAGCAGCTACTTTCTCCGGGTCAGTGCGTATGCCTGCTTCAGTGACCTGATGACCGAGGTATTTCAGCTCCTTCTTGAAGAAATCGCACTTCTCCACGTTGATCCTCAAAATCGCTGCTCTCTGAGCGCGTCTCGTCCTCGCGTCTGTTCTGGGTTTCGTGTCGGCTTCGGCTCTCTCGTGGTACGCTTGGCTGTGTGTCCCTCCACTATTCGCTACTGCCATAAACCGTGACCTGTTTTGCCTTGGCGCTGGCTCTGTGGTTGCCCTCATGCTGTCGTCCAGTACCGTGGCTCCATGCGTCTCTGTTGACCACTCTTCTTGATGTCTGTGGTGTGGCTGCTCCCCATACTGTCTGGTTGGCGTCTTGCGCGCGCGCTTCTGCGCTAGTTTCCGGTATGCTCAAATAGGCGAAATCAATGTACGTCGCTTCTCTTGCATCCACAACTTGTCCGATTTGTTTGGCCGGTGAATATTTTCCATGAATGGCCGCCAATTCCTCTATCCAAGTGGTGTATGGTAGCCTGGATTCGTTATTTCCAAAGATCACGCCACCGAGAAGATCACGTGATCTTTGGTACAGTCGCGACAAAAGGCATCGACGCAGGCCTATGAAAAGGGCGTCGCAGTCGGAGCTCCTCTATCAGTACACGAAGATGTAAACTCTGTCAAATTGAACAAAGTCAAAGTGTGTATCAAGACGATACACCAACGAACGTCGAGTGATAATGACAAAACTCTAGCACTGTAAGTGAATAGCAGGGGGGGGGGGAAACATTGTGTGTGTGTGTGTGTATATATATATATGTGAAATAGGCTTGTTATTAACTGTAAAATCGCAATGTTGCACAAACCGTTATAATATAAGTTAAGAATATTTCTACCTAATCACCCAAATACCCTAACGGACTGCAAATGGCGCGTCAGATTCCAAATAACCTAACGGATTGCAAATGCCGCGACACAACTAAAGAATATTTCTGCTTAGGCGCCAGAATGCCCAAACGGACTGGAAATTGCGAATGACCTAACGGATTGCAAATGCCGCGTCAACATATTATAACAGCGACAATAGCTTCAGCGACACAATTTACTTCCTAGGCGCCAGAATGCCCTAACGGTCTGCAAGTACCCTGTCGGATCACAACTGACCTAACGGATTGCAGATGGCGCGTCGGCATATTATAACGGAGCCTTACAGCGACAGCAGCCACAGCGACACAACTACAAACGCCAGACACCAGCAGAGCGCAGCAAACCGATGTTACATTTTTAATAAAGAATATTGAATAAGTTAGTCCTAATAAAGCACTCAAACGAAACAGTTCTGTGTTTTTTTACAAAAACTCTAAAGGAACAGTTTAATTGGCGCCCGAGCAGGGACCGGTCCGCAGAGATCGGTCCGCAGGGACCGGTACGCAGTCACAGGCAAATCGCGAGTTATAAAAGTGAATTAAAAAACCACGCCTCGTTATACGCGCTTTAAGTAGCGGTAATATACGAACATAATCTCGCGAGAAAGCCTAATAGGCCAGGATCGAAAAGTACGAAAGTGCCCTCAAGATAGCCACGTTCAAATCAAAAGCGCCTCAAGTAGCCGCAGATGCGAACACGTTCAAATCAAAAGCGCCTCAAGTAGCCGCAGATGCGAACACAAACTGCACGTTCAAGTCAAAAGCGCCTCAAGTAGCCGCAGATAAGAACACGATTAATTTCGAAGTGCAAAACTGCGTACCGGTGCCGAAAAAAATACCGCCGACAACCCTGTAGTGTCCGTCCGCAGGGTACCGCGAGCTAAGGTGTCCAGAGGAACCCGAGTCACCCATTTCGACTCAAAATCGTCGTGGGACAAAAAGGATCAATTCCAAAGGATCGTCGCGGGAGATTCGCCGGGGTGATGTTTATATTATCACAATAGAAAATAAGAAACAAAATAAATTTTTGAGAAACAAAAAATAGAAAATAAGAAACAAATCATAATTTTTGAGAACAAAAAATAGAAAATAAGAAACAAATATATTTTTGAGAACAAAAAATAGAAAATAAGAAACAAATATAAAGAAAAAATTTAAAATTAAAACAAAACAAAAAAATTTAAAATTAAAACAAAGCAAAGAATTAACATCAAAAGCAAATAGTAAAGAAAAAATTTAAAATAAACAAAAAACAAAAAAATTGCCAAAATGTATAAATAAAGCGAAAAATGAAAAATGTATGAAAGAATTTAATATTTAAAGAATTTTCGTACACTCAATATTATATTTCACATCTTTCAAAAACAACACAAATGGCAAAAAATATTGTGTATCATTAACACTCCATCAAACAAAATATGCACTAGTACCTATAAAAAAGACAACCAAATAGATAAGTTAATAATCAAATGTAAACAAAAAATTTTTTGGAATTCAAGAAAATTGCGAAACACACAACTACAAAAGTATCTGTTCAAAAACTAGGTTAATAGATCTAAGCACCGATAACACGCGTCCTCAAAACAACAACAACAGTACCAGCGACAACAACAACACTGTGTGCCTAGCAACAAACTCTGCCACCGCTAACCATATCAACACCAACACCATCAACACTCAACACCATCAACAACAACACCATCAACAACAACACCATCAACAACACCACCATCAACAACAACACCACAACTGCAGCAGCACCAGCAATTGCAACCAACAACAACCACAGCAACATAGCAATAATCACAGGCAGCAGCAACAACAGTTGCAACAACAACAATCGCTGCACGATCCATACGCACACTATCAAACAGCAGCAGCAGCAATCGACGCAAGATCAGCAGCAATAACAGCAACAACAACAACAACATGTCACCCACATCCCAGGCACCAACACAAAAATCTCTGTTCGATTCCTGTCATCGCAAGACGAGTTGAAGAAGTTGTAGCCACCAAAGGTGCCAGCAAAAATGGAAGTCAAAATTCAAAGCGATGATAAGATTGTTTTGCCCATGACGCATTCGAGGGCGATAAGCGTGACCCCCTTCTGGAGATCAGCACAGTCAGCAGGAAACCAGCAGTAAAAGCACCCAAGAAGAAATCAGCAAAAGCAGCCAACAGGGCTCCACTAAAACCCACCGCACAGTTACCACCAAAGTGGTTACCACAAAGACAAGCAGCTCCACCAGCAGCAGCTCCTCTTCGAGCTTTATGAGTCCCTCCGCTGACATTGCCTTCAAGCTGCAGCCGTATGAGGAGCGTGAGGAAGCAACGATACCGCCAGCAACCACAACGACGATTCGCGAGGAGCGGCGCGTTGTCAGCGAGCAGCAGACGCTGAGCGAGCATTGGACAACGGATGCACTAACCGGCGAGGAAAAGCTGTTGACGAGCGCCGAGTCAGTGTCAAGCAGTGCGCGCTTCAAGAAGATCAGCAACAACAACAATCTGCTCGACCTAGACGATGTCGAGCAACTGCAGCCGTTGACTGCCACCGTCGTCTAGGCGGAGACGCGTCTAACGGAGCGCCTTGACAATCCACAGGAACAGAGTATTGAAACGGGTACTCTGACCTTATCCGAATGTGGCAAGTAGCTGCAGCTGTCCGAGAACGGCGGAATCAGCTACACCGAATGCGAGCAGACCGAACAGCAAACCTATCTGGAGGGTCAGCAGCTGCTCAATGATCAGCCAGTGGAGGACAAAGCTGTGCCCAACCTGGAGAGGGAGCTCAGCGAAACGCTCACTGTGACCAAGGATAGCAAAAAGCAGGTGACCAAGCGGCTGGAATAGAGCAAAGAAACTGCCTGCAAGAAAGGCGCCAAGCTGCTGAAGAAAACTATTCCCCGGACCAGAATCAAAACCCGCAAACAAGATTCTTCATCGCGTCCGAGGACGTCCGCATTTAAAGGGGGAGGAGTTAAGAATATTTCTACCTAATCACCCAAATACCCTAACGGACTGCAAATGGCGCGTCAGATTCCAAATAACCTAACGGATTGCAAATGCCGCGACACAACTAAAGAATATTTCTGCTTAGGCGCCAGAATGCCCAAACGGACTGGAAATTGCGAATGACCTAACGGATTGCAAATGCCGCGTCAACATATTATAACAGCGACAATAGCTTCAGCGACACAATTTACTTCCTAGGCGCCAGAATGCCCTAACGGACTGCAAGTACCCTGTCGGATCACAACTGACCTAACGGATTGCAGATGCCGCGTCGGCATATTATAACGGAGCCTTACAGCGACAGCAGCCACAGCGACACAACTACAAACGCCAGACACCAGCAGAGCGCAGCAAACCGATGTTACATTTTTAATAAAGAATATTGAATAAGTTAGTCCTAATAAAGCACTCAAACGAAACAGTTCTGTGTTTCTTTTACAAAAACTCTAAAGGAACAGTTTAATTTATATATTGGAAAATGGTTTCTTTATTAGTTTCTTGGCTCGTACAGATTAATGTATGTACTGCGGCGGTACAATGAAGCCCTTGGTCAGCTTCGAAGAGTGCACCTGTTCGCAAGAGTTTTGTTCCAGACGCCTCGCGCACCAGTCAGGTAAATTCATTCATAAATAGGCACGGATTTGCCTGTTGCTACGCTCAAGCGTGGCAAGGATTACACTTCACACCCGATTTCAGGACTACAATGTCCTGTGTGTCCTTCGGCGTGTTGTTGGTCCTTCGACGTGGTGGTGATCCATCGGCGCTGTGGTGATCCTTCGGCGCGTTGCTTATGTGTCGTCCTGTTTGACACACGTTGTCTTGCGTAACTCTTGTTGATTTCGCACTTCTGTATATGTTTGGGCAGAGCTTCTGCCTATTCTCACTTTTTAATTTATTGACTGAGCGTCACTTTTTAATTTACTGACTGAGCGTCATTTTTTAATTTACCGACTGAGACCCTTGTGTGCTGCGACGCCCCTTTTTATAGGCCTGCGTCGCAGCCTTTTGTCGCGACTGTACCAAAGATCACGTGATCGCCTTGGTGGCGTGATCTTTGGTAATTTTCCACTACCTTTTGCTGGCGCCAGCCCATGTCTGCCGTTAGTGCGAGTATGGATGGCTATATTGCACTCGGCAAACTTCTCACACTATAACGGCACATGTCCTAACGGACATGTGTGTCCGACACGCTTATATGGCTGACAACCTGGGCATGAAAGAGAGAGGGCGAAAGAGAGCGAATTCGCCGCAACTGCAATCAGGGTCGGATTTCGGCCTGATATGCAGTTACTGTGAGACGCATATAGCATAAATGTATATTTACATACATTTAATTGCCACCGCTATATGGCTCCTCACAATACAATATGCATAAGATTTATTTATTAATTGGTTGTTCTTAATTTTCAACACTAATAGCACTACCAGCCAAATAAATCATACATTTAAATAGCTTTCTTCTGCTGCCAATTAATTATCGACAAAAGTTAAGTAAAGCTAGTCGTTGCAACCAGACTATGAGTTAAGTGTATTTACACTCTTCATATTACTAGATGTATTCATATTTTTATGTTAACTCTAATGGAATAAGTAGACAGAAAGAAAATGAAAAAAAATTATATATTCAATTAAACTGAACATCTAACATCCCAGCAGTCTGCAGTCAAACAAAATCGCTGCCCTACACATGCAACATGTACACAGACAACATGTTTGCAGGCAGCAGCTAAAGACCTGGCCAAGACCAACATTGCAGCAAAACGAGGCAGCCTGAGTTTCATACGTTCAGTAAGTTTGGCCGCCAAAATAATCGCTGACACATTGCCAACGCTAAAGAAAGGAGTTGCCAAAAACTGTAAAACGTGGGCCAATTACTTCAACTGAAGCTGCCAATTAACAACGAATGCAGTTGACTTTTAGCTGCAATTAATCTACTAACTTAAGTCGACTTGGCGGAACTTAGCAATCACAATCTCTACAATTAGCAATGCTCTTTGATATGTCTGAGAATTAAATGCAAAAAATTGCAATATATATAAAATATATATCTATTTATTGTTTATATCAAGTAACTCATCGATGGTTACCTTTTCTGATGCCATTTTTATAGAATTTTGTCGTATGTTGGACTTTAACAGATATGTATAGGTATATCTGTTTCTTATTCTTGTCGCTTGATGGACTTTGTTATTAGTGCTGTGGTCGTTTATCTAACGGGAGCACACTTTTATCCTGATATGTCGCCTAGTTGACAACTTCAGATGGTCTCACTGACACAGATATAGTGAACTGTGTTAGGAGATTGAAGGTATCCTTTGATTGTCGCCTTGTTGACAAGTTCAAATGTGGATTTGTTTGACTACGGAGAGTGAGGTCTTTCGCTGCGCACAGTAAGTGCGATGGTAGAACTACTCAAACTCGCCGAGAATTTTGTGTATATTTGGGTTGGTTATCCTTTTGTCGCCTAGTTGACAACTTCAGAATAACGTTCACGTCGGGGTCACCAAAATGTTTGTGTGTCTAGCAGTCAGCACGTAAACTGACTACTGAATGGATTGTGTGTTTTTTAAGGGAGGCAGTCAGCACATAAACTGACTGCTCAAAGGCGTCGCAACTAGTACTTGTAACTAGGTGGACTACGGAGAGTGAGATCCTTCGTTGCGCATCGTAAGTGCGATGGTAGAAGTGTAGGATGAAGTCAAACTCGCGGAGTTAATGAGTAGATTCGAACTGAATGCTCTGACGAGCAGGCCTTTATTTATACATCGTTCTTAAACATAAAAATACATTATGCAGCAGTTTTTAAGTCTAAGTACAAAATCAAAAACCTTATGCGGCACTTTCCATAGAGTGCCGCGATCGCAATATATTTCCGCGTGCAGTGTCCTAGTTTGATGTCTGCAGCGTACGTAAAAATGCACTCAGCGTATGCACTAACAGCATCTGAGTTAGTGAGCTATTCATTTTAAATGAACCTAAACAGATGGGAAAAGAAATAAAAAAAATATGTAAACCGGTATGAGACAAGTATTACGAAAGAAAGTGACACAAGTATAGACTCTTTAAAAAAATAAAGTAAAATAATTCTTTTCGTTGCATTTCGGCTTTTGAAGAATAAACGGCAATATGGGTCTAATTGCGAATTTTTGGATTTAAAACAAATGTGAGGAAAATTTATGATTTCCTCAAGGAGTTTGAGGATGTGCCTTTTCCTGAGCACGCTAAACTGTTGGAGGAATACCGGGAATATTTCTTTGAGTATACGAAAACTATCGTCTTATTAAATCAAAATATGGAAAGCACTTGACGGTGTGCTCATGGTCCTCGAAATTAAACTATAACAATAAGAATAAATAAATTATATTATGAAAACGTAAACAAAAAAAATTAACCTCTATTTAAAGATAATAAACTCTATGAACCTAGGTGTGAAGTCTGCAGGGTATACAAAACAAATCAGAATAGGCTATTGTTTCAAATTATTGTGCAAATCATCATAGTGGCCCTCCTACTCGAACAGAGTACACTGTAAAAAAGGGAGAGAACCGAGAACTTACACACAAAAGAGGTAGCAGCACGAGTTAAGCAGTCCGTGCGAAGTAGCTGCTTATCAACACCTCATGTCAATAATACAATGTCAATAATACTGTAACTTATTGGGATTGGTCCAAATGAGATGGTAGATGTACTTAAACTCTTAGTTGTCTCACAGGAAGCTGGTAACACTAATCTTAATAATACAATTGTTTCGATAATGTGATGAAGAACTTCGTGAAGAAAACATTATTTATTAAATAAATGAATCTGTATTGTACAATAATTTATTAATATCAAAATGCCTCTTGACAAGTTTGGACACTTCTTCTCGACTTAGCTGATAAGAAAAAGAAGGATCAAGTATAAAAAAACAAATAATTAGTGTATTAGTTGATAGTTGATCAGAATAATATTTTTTTAAACAAACGTCTTAATAAAGTCTTTTTAGAAAGAAAAGTAGAAGAAATGATGGAGAACTTTGAAAAAAATTTAAAAGAAAAGATCACTGGATCAAAAAACAATAAGTGAAATATCATTTTCATTTCTTGATGCATTTAACAGTTATAAAATTGAGGTGGAAGAACTCTTGAAAAAATCGGAAAGTTCTTTACAAGCGAATTGTAATTCACAATTAGAGTTATTAAGAAGTTTATTTAATGGTGAAGGACAAAATATAAAGCTTGACATATTATCGATAAGCTGTACAAATTTGATCATACACTACAATCAGCAGGCGTAAGCATATTCTTTTGTGAATAAACATAAATATGCAATGCCTTAAATTTGTATCCCCTCCTGCTCCTGTGGTGGTCATAAGAGATGAGAGCACTTTCACACCCGCTTACATTTGAGTGTGCAACGGGGAATTTGACAATAAAACTGTAATAATTTATTTCATATTTATCTCGCAGTCGAGCTCACTGTACCATATCTAAAGTGTGTTTTACTCAACTGACTTTATGAATTGCTTCTTTTGTAATACTACCGAGCTCGACTCTAGTTTTTTCCACCCATCCTACTCATCTTAGTTTTCTGTTTATCCTCATCATCATTGTTCCTTTCAGAGAAGTCGCCAAGCAAAGTGCTTTGTAATAAAGCAACTTGTGCTAGAATCACGTTCCCTGCCAATGTTAGTGAAAAAAGTAGTAGAACGAACTGTAGCAGCTTTGATTAAGAAATTGACGGGCGGCAGCCAATATTCGAGCTGAAGATGTCACATGCAGAAGGAGAAAGATTGAGGGTATAGAAGGAGAGAGATGGAGAGAGGGAGAGAGAGAGACAGATGGTGCCAGGGTCTGCGACACAAAAGGTAAGTGCAGAGGGCGTTGAGTGATTATCATTAGCCGCCAGAATGGTTGCCATTTAGCAGGAACGACAACAATGTGCAACTGCAACAATGTTTGAGTAATTGTTTGCTGTTGCTGCAACATCGACCAAATGCAGTAGTAGCAGTAGCAACAGCAGCATCAACAACTACAGTTCCAACAAAATTTGCATACATGAGCCAGCAGCAACTCTGCCCCAACCCTCCCCTATTATCACCCCGCCTCACCACAACCGAACCCATACCCAAAGCCATGCTCAGTTGCAGCCCTGATACTTGCCGCACTGTCAACTGATGTTGTCTGTTCTGCTGCACGTAACTGAACAGTGGCAGCAACTGTAGCAGTAATTGCAACAAACAATTAGCGTCACTTGGATTTATGTTTACGAGCGGCTGCCCCAACATTATCCAGAACAGCTCCCCTGAAAAAATAGAAAAAAAAACTACAGAAAAGAAGCAAATAACAATCAAATGTATAAATGGTATCTTGAAACAAACAAAAGTTGAATATAAATTCACAAAAACAAGAAAAAACTATGAAATAAACTTCATTGAACCAAACGTAATATTAACTTGGAATTTACCTAAAGTCACACTTAATCAAAATTGTATACCACAAAAAATTGAAGTTTTAGGAAATAACATTATCAAAGCAACCAACTGCACTGTACAATTAGAAGATATCCAAATAACAAATGTAATATCTGATTTTACACAATCCGTTTATATAAGTAATAATATAACTAAAACAGAGCCGTTAGCATTCGTACAAACTAAAGAACTCATAAGAGTACATACAAGAACTAACAATACCTTGTTAATCATAGCTTAACATTAGTGACAATATTGTCAATAGTAATAATAAGCTATTCTTTGTTTAAATGCAAAAACTTACCAAAACAAATAATAATCAAATATAAGAACGATGCAGCAACGACACCAATCATCGAAAATGAAGACGAAGCAACCGTGAAAAACAACGACTTAGGAACGTACCCTACACTTAACGCTTGAGGACAAGCCAATTGCTATGGGATGGGGAAGTGACATATCCAGATCACGCAGATCTCTCATGTCCACACTCACTGCAACAACGCCAACGCCACATAAACATAAACATAAACATTAGCAATCATAACGCCACGCGCAGATCCTTTATGCAACATCAGCAAATTTCGTCAATAACAAACCCAACTGGAGCCAGCGATCATAACGCCAAACGCCTTCGTCAGCATATTCTAACAATAACCAACCCAACTGGAGCCAGCGATCATAACGCCAAACGCCTTCGTCAGCATATTCTAACATAAGCAATTTTACTTTAAACAAAAAGCCTCCATAAGCCCATCATGAAATAAGACGCAAATGCGAGCTTTCATTATCGATTAAACCAGTAGCATAAGAGAATTATATTTTGTACACCAAACTGAACAGACGTGTTTCTGAATAAAGAAATTGTATTTTTTTTAATCAAAACCGTAATCAGACTTTCAATTGGCGCAGCCGGTAGGATCCACAAATTCATAATTGGCGCAGTCGGTACAACTCCAAAATATATAATTTGCGCAGTCGGTAGGACTTCTATGCGTTCCTCACAGTAACTGCATATCAGGCCGAAATCCGACCCTGATTGCAGTTGCGGCGAATTCGCTCTCTTTCGCCCTCTCTCTTTCATGCCCAGGTTGTCAGCCATATAAGCGTGTCGGACACACATGTCCGTTAGGACATGTGCCGTTATAGTGTGAGAAGTTTGCCGAGTGCAATATAGCCATCCATACTCGCACTAACGGCAGACATGGGCTGGCGCCAGCAAAAGGTAGTGGAAAATTACCAAAGATCACGCCACCAAGGCGATCAAGTGATCTTTGGTACAGTCGCGACAAAAGGCTGCGACGCAGGCCTATAAAAAGGGGAGTCGCAGCACACAAGGGTCTCAGTCGGTAAATTAAAAAATGACGCTCAGTCAGTAAATTAAAAAGTGACGCTCAGTCAGTAAATTAAAAAGTGAGAATAGGCAGAAGCTCTGCCCAAACATATACAGAAGTGCGAAATCAACAAGAGTTACGCAAGACAACGTGTGTCAAACAGGACGACACATAAGCAACGCGCCGAAGGATCACCACAGCGCCGATGGATCACCACCACGTCGAAGGACCAACAACACGCCGAAGGACACACAGGACATTGAAGTCCTGAAATCAGGTGAGAAGTGTAATCCTTGCCACGCTTGAGCGTAGCAACCGGCAAATCCGTGCCTATTTATGAATGAATTTACCTGACTGGTGCGCGAGGCGTCTGGAACAAAACTCTTGCGAACAGGTGCACTCTTCGAAGCTGACCAAAGCTTCATTACCGCCGCAGTACATACATTAATCTGTACGAGCCAAAAACTAATAAAGAAACCATTTTCAATTATAAATTAAACTGTTCCTTTTAGAGTTTTGTAAAAAAAACACAGAACTGTTTCCTTTGAGTGCTTTATTAGGACTAAATTATTCGATCTTCTTTATTAAAAATGTAACATCGGTTTGCTGCGTCTGCTGGTGTCTGGCGTTTGTAGTTGTGTCGCTGTGGCTGCTGTCGCTGTAAGGCTCCGTTATAATATGCCGACGCGGCATCTGCAATCCGTTAGGTCAGTTGTGATCCGACAAAGTACTTGCAGTCCGTTAGGGCATTCTGGCGCCTAGGAAGTAAATTGTGTCGCTGAAGCTATTGTTTGGGCATTCTGGCGCCTAAGCAGAAATATTCTTTAGTTGTGTCGCGGCATTTGCAATCCGTTAGGTTATTTGGAATCTGACGCGCCATTTTACAGTCCGTTAGGGTATTTGGGTGATTAGGTAGAAATATTCTTAACTCCTCCCCCTTTAAATGCGGACGTCCTCGGACGCGATGAAGAATCTTGTTTGCGGTTTTTGATTCTGGTCCGGGGAATAGTTTTCTTCAGCAGGCAGTTTCTTTGCTCTATTCCAGCCGCTTGGTCACCTGCTTTTTGTTATCCTTGGTCACAGTGAGCGTTTCGCTGAGCTCCCTCTCCAGGTTGGGCACAGCTTTGTCCTCCACTGGCTGATTATTGAGCAGCTGCTGACCCTCCAGATAGGTTTGCTGTTTGGTCTGCTCCCATTCGGTGTAGCTGATTCCGCCGTTCTCGGACAGCTGCAGCTACTTGCCACATTCGGATAAGGTCAGAGTACCCGTTTCAATACTCTGTTCCTGTGGATTGTCAAGGCGCTCCGTTAGACGCGTCTCCGCCTAGACGACGGTGGCAGTCAACGGCTGCAGTTGCTCGACATCGTCTAGGTCGAGCAGATTGTTGTTGTTGCTGATCTTCTTGAAGCGCGCACTGCTTGACACTGACTCGGCTCTCGTCAACAGCTTTTCCTCGCCGGTTAGTGCATCCGTTGTCCAATGCTCGCTCAGCGTCTGCTGCTCGCTGACAACGCGCCGCTCCTCGCGAATCGTCGTTGTGGTTGCTGGCGGTATCGTTGCTTCCTCACGCTCCTCATACGGCTGCAGCTTGAAGGCAATGTCAGCGGAATGCGTCATGGGCAAAACAATCTTATCATCGCTTTGAATTTTGACTTCCATTTTTGCTGGCACCTTTGGTGGCTCCAACTTCTTCAACTCGTCTTGCGATGACAGGAATCGAACAGAGATTTTTGTGTTGGTGCCTGGGATGTGGGTGACATGTTGTTGTTGCTGTTGCTGTTATTGCTGCTGATCTTGCGTCGATTGCTGCTGCTGCTGTTTGATAGTGTGCGTATGGATCGTGCAGCGATTGTTGTTGTTGCAACTGTTGTTGCTGCTGCCTGTGATTATTGCTATGTTGCTGTGGTTGTTGCTGTTGCAATTGCTGGTGCTGCTGCAGTTGTGGTTGTTGTGGTGGTGGTGTTGTTGTTGATGGTGTTGTTGTTGATGGTGGTGTTGTTGATGGTGTTGGTGTTGATGGTGTTGGTGTTGATATGGTTAGCGGTGGCAGAGTTTGTTGCTGGGGTACATAGTATTGTTGTTGTCGCTGGTACTGTTGTTGTTGTTTTTGAGGACGCGTGTTATCGGTGCTTAGATTTATTAACCTAGTTTTTGAACAGATACTTTTGTAGTTTGTGTTTCGCAATTTTCTTGAATTCAAAAATTTTTTGTTTACATTTGATTATTAACTTATCTATTTGGTTGTCTTTTTTATAGGTACTAGTGCATATTTTGTTTTTGATGGAGTGATAATACACAATATTTTTTGCCATTTAGTGTTGTTTTTGAAAGATGTGAAATATAATATTGAGTGTACGAAAGTTCTTTAAATATTAAATTCTTTCATACATTTTTCATTTTTTCGCTTTTATTTATACATTTTTGCAATTTTTTTTGTTTTGTTTTAATTTTAAATTTTTTCTTAAATTTGCTTTTGATGTTAATTCTTTGTTTTGTTTTAATTTTAAATTTTTCTTAACATTTGCTTTTGGTGTTAATTCTTTGTTTTGTTTTAATTTTAAATTTTTCTTAACATTTGCTTTTGATGTTAATTCTTTGTTTTGTTTTAATTTTAAATTTTTTCTTTATATTTGCTTTTGGTGTTAATTCTTTGTTTTGTTTTAATTTTAAATTTTTCTTAACATTTGCTTTTGATGTTAATTCTTTGTTTTGTTTTAATTTTAAATTTTTCTTAACATTTGCTTTTGATGTTAATTCTTTGTTTTGTTTTAATTTTAAATTTTTCTTAACATTTGCTTTTGATGTTAATTCTTTGTTTTGTTTTAATTTTAAATTTTTTCCTTTAAATTTGTTTCTTATTTTCTATTTTTTGTTCTCAAAAATATATTTGTTTCTTATTTTCTATTTTTTGTTTCTCAAAATTTATTTGTTTCTTATTTTCTATTTTTTGTTCTCAAAAATTTATTTGTTTCTTATTTTCTATTGTGATAATATAAACATCACCCCGGCGAATCTCCCGCGACGATCCTTTGGAATTGATCCTTTTTGTCCCACGACGATTTTGAGTCGAAATGGGTGACTCGGGTTCCTCTGGACACCTTAGCTCGCGGTACCCTGCGGACGGACACTACAGGGTTGTCGGCGGTATTTTTTATCGGCACCGGTACGCAGTTTTGCGCTTCGAAATTAATCGTGTTCTTATCTGCGGCTACTTGAGGCGCTTTTGACTTGAATGTGGCTACTTGAGGCGCTTTACTTTTCGATCCTGGCCTATTAGGCTTTCTCGCGAGATTATGTTCGTATATTACCGCTACTTAAAGCGCGTATAACGAGGCGTGGTTTTTTAATTCACTTTTATAACTCGCGATTTGCCTGTGACTGCGTACCGGTCCCTGCGGACCGATCTCTGCGGACCGGTCCCTGCTCGGGCGCCAATTAAACTGTTCCTTTAGAGTTTTTGTAAAAAAACACAGAACTGTTTCCTTTGAGTGCTTTATTAGGACTAAATTATTCGATATTCTTTATTAAAAATGTAACATCGGTTTGCTGCGCTCTGCTGGTGTCTGGCGTTTGTAGTTGTGTCGCTGTGGCTGCTGTCGCTGTAAGGCTCCGTTATAATATGCCGACGCGGCATCTGCAATCCGTTAGGTCAGTTGTGATCCGACAGGGTACTTGCAGTCCGTTAGGGCATTCTGGCGCCTAGGAAGTAAATTGTGTCGCTGAAGCTATTGTTTGGGCATTCTGGCGCCTAAGCAGAAATATTCTTTAGTTGTGTCGCGGCATTTGCAATCCGTTAGGTTATTTGGAATCTGACGCGCCTTTTGCAGTCTGTTAGGGTATTTGGGTGATTAGGTAGAAATATTGTTAACTTATATAATAAAATAAACGCCCAACAGGAAAGGGTAAGAATAACCAAAAAAAAAGGAAGGGTATACAAAAAATACACCTATATATAAAGAAATAAAAGAATATACAAGGAGAAATTAAAAAAAACGCCCAAAAGGAAAGGGTAATAATAAAAAATAAAAAGGGTATACAAGGTCGTATACTAACATAAAAAGAATAACCACAGCCGGAAAAAAAAATTGTTCTTCGCAAACAATAACAACACCTGCACTGATAAGAGCGCTCGAAACTTTGCGCAGGCGCCGTTAGTTAGTCACGCACACTAGTGCACGTGCATAGGCAAAGCCATGCAGGCAATAGCAAATAGTGTAGAGGCGTGCACAAAAAAAGAGGGAGAAGTGAGTAACCAACAAAAACAAAACACCGATCGTCGCCGCTGAAGAGGAAGGGGGGAGTGTGAGGAGCCATACAGCCGTGGCAAATAACTGCATATCAGACCGAAATCCGGCCCTGATTGCAGTTGCGGCGAATTCGCTCTTTTTCGCCCTCTCTCTTTCAACTGCAGGTGGTCAGCAATGTGAGCGTGTCTGGCGCACGCCTCATACAGGACAAGCGCCGTTACAGTGTGAGGAGTTTGGGAGCGCAATATCGCCATCCATACTCACACTAACGACAGACATTGGCTGACGCCAGCAGAACAGAGTGGAAAATTACAGAAGATCACGCCACAACGCCGATCGCGTGATCTTTAATACAGTCGCGACAAAAGGCTGCGAGGGAGGACGATAAGAAGGGCAGCGCAGCACAAAACGGGTCAGTCGGTCAACAAGAAAAAGCGCAGTCGGTCAACAAAAAAAGCGCGGTCGGTAAACATAAAAGTAAAAAGTGTAAGAAGAAAAGCACGCGCAATACACAGTGAATAAAAATCCACAGACGACGCCGAGGGAACAACGAGGGACTCGACGCCGAGGGAACATCGAGGGAATCGCCGCCACCAACCGAGGGATAACACGGGACATTGAGGTCCGCAAGAGCCTAGCGACGTGAGTGCGGCAAACTCTGTGCTCTGACAACGCGAGTACGTGCGAAATCCTGGCGGTAGCCGAAGGACCGTACGTTTGCAGCTGTCACACAGGTGGGAGCCTTAAACTCGCTTAGCCGGTGAGCGGAGTGCCGAGCGAAATCCGCAAGAGCTCAGCGACGTGAGTGCGTGCGAAATCCTGGCGGTAGCCGAAGGGCCGTACCTTTGCAGCTGTCACACAGGTGGGAGCCTTGAACTCGCCTAGCTAGTGAGCGGAGTGCCAGGAGCAAACTCGTTTCGAACAAGATCGCTCGTCGAAACCGACGGCTGTTAGACCTCGAGAACACCGGGGACACCGCGAGGGACAGCAAGTCTACTAACATATATAAAACGCTGGGAAAATTGTCCGCTTCGCACAAATAAAAAATTTGTTGCACGGACCCACAGCTCGGCTGAGGTTAAGCCCGGCCGAAAGAAGAAGAAAGGTTCGTTACAGAGTTAAACGCAGTTTGTTATTATAAATGGTATTAACTATGCGCGAGTGCGTCTTTACTTGCGGAATAATTGTGAGCAACTGACAAATAGAATGCAGAAAATTAAACACAATACATGTGTGACCATAGCTTAAATATTAATCGATGTAGCGATATTAATCGTTGCCGTTAAAATTCAAACATATTTCAACAATCTCATATCTGATATAGTTTTCTCAACAGATCGTTACTCTCTTATAAGACTTTTGAAGAATAAACAACTATTAAAATGGTAATGCGCTTTTATAAAACTAGTAGTAGCAGAACAAAGCTCTATCGAGCTAGAGGTCTTATTAATAAAATAATCAGCTCAATCCCAATTGAGCTACATATACCAGGTTATCAGTTTTGTGGTCCAGGAACAAAGCGAGAAGGGAATAAATTCATTAGATGCTGCCTGTATGGAACACGATATAGCATATAAAGATAAAGATTTGGGAAATCGTCATATAGCTGATTCAATTTTGGCTGAGAGAGCGTGGGAGCGTGTAAATGCCTCTGATAGTACTCTTGGAGAAACAGCCGCTGCTTATTTTGTAGGCAAAATAATGGAGCCGCTGCTTCTGCTGCGACTGGCGGGCACGCCATGTCCATTGTTGCCTGTTGGACGTGTTGTATTCCGAGCTGCCAACGACCTCTTGCTGGGCGATGAATCCTGTACGCTGTACGCTGCGGATGGCGACGACGCACCACAGTCTGTGTGGAGGCCCCACTATTAATGGAGGAAGAGGAACGTAAACTATTAAGCGAGCTGATGCGCTCCACATCGCGTTGCTTGATCGCAAATTTGGGCGGCTCATAAAGCGAACGTCGCTGCAGGTCGGCGGACATAGATCTTCAGTAAATCTGTGCTGCCATCGCCCTCGCCCAGCTTTTGTATGATGACCTAACGACGATCCTCCTCGGCAATCGATTGCAATGGACTAACACTTTGGGTCGGCTCCTGCGATCGTTGACGCCGATACTAACGCAGCTCCTCCGCGGTGGTCAGATGTGGCTGAGCAGGCTGTGCGGCGGCTGCTGCTGCTGTCGAGGTGGCATCTTAAATGGCCTGGATGTTGCCTACGACATCTGTGTGCTTCAGTGTTTTTGGACGATTTCCAGTCGGCATAGACTCGCTGATATTTGCTGGACTGCTCCAGATTTCCTTTGGTTGTTAGTTGTCGGATCGTCGTCGTTGGCGTTGTTGCAGTTTTTGTCGTTTTTGAAAGATGTGAAATATAATATTGAGTGTACGAAAATTCTTGTTTTTTTTTTGCTCTATATCTCTTGTTTTACATTTTTCTTTTTTATTTATACATTTTTGCAATTTTTTTGTTTTGTTTTAATGTTAAATTTTTCTTATAAGCAGTACAGCTCTGCCGTATTCCTGGATATCCAGCAAGCGTTTGATCGCGTATGGCATGATGGCCTGCATTTTAAGCTTAAGTCCCTACTACCATCGGCGCAGTATTTACTGCTCAGGTCTTACCTGCTTGGCCGTTCTTTTATGGTTGAAGTTAGGGGAGAGCGATCAAACATCCGCCCCATCAGAGCGGGTGTACCGCAGGGTAGTGTCCTCGGACCTGCCCTGTACACTTTGTACACTGCGGACTTGCCGATTCCGGTAGCCGGAAACACGCTGCTTGCCACTTACGCGGATGACACTGTGTTCCTTGCTAACTCCTCCACTGCTTGGAGAGCAGCAGCGGTTACGCAGAGGTTCTTGGACGGTTTTCGTACCTGGGCCAACCGGTGGAACATCTGCGTCAATGAGAACAAGTCTCAGCACTGTACGTTTGCGCTCAGGAGTGGTAACTGTCCAACCGTCCGACTCAACAGCGCGGTCATACCTCAGGAGAACCATGTTCGCTACCTGGGTATGTATCTGGACAGGAAACTTACCTGGCGCAAACACATACAGATCACGGCAGCAGCGTGTAGATCCAAAAGGGCGAAACTCAACTGGTTGCTTAAGTCATCCAGCAAACTCAGCTTGAGCAACAAGCTGCTGGAGTACAGGAGTATCATCGTGCCCACATGGACATATGGTATTCCATTTTGGGGCACAGCAGCAAAATCGTGGATTAATCCAATCCAAGTCCTGCAGAACAAGGTGCTAAGAGACATCTCTGGTGCTCCACCCTAAGTGAGCAATATGACGCTGCACAACGACTTCTGTGTACCAACAGTCATTAGTCAAATAAACCGACATAGAAGCCTCTACAATGACCGGTTGCATAACCATGTCAACTCTTTGGCCTGTTCACTAGGGTCAAACACAACACGCAGACGCTTAAAGCGCCTCCACACCAGCGACCTCTGGACAGCTGGCCGTTAATTGTAACTTAATATGCAACAAACGTTTTATCTAATATTAAATTAATGTTACGTAATTTTGTAATTTTGGATATCCAGGAATACGGCAGAGCTGTACTGCTTATTTTCCAAGGCCTCGAGGATATGCTGTACTACTCGATGAACTTGCTCTAGTGTACCATGGTGATGCCTAAAGCCAAACTGATGATCAGGAATGGCACTCTGGAAGCCACTTACTGCCGACAATCTTCCAAGAAATATTTTTTCAAATATCTTGGAGAAAGTGGACAGCAAGCTTATCGGTCGATATGACGAGACAAGATTATCCGGCTTGCCAGGTTTCGGAATCATCGTAATAACAGCACACTTCCACAGAGTGGGGAAGTGGTGGATGCGAACCATGGAGTTAAAGAGTAGCACTAAGAACATCACTCCTTTCTCGGGGAGGGCCTTAGCAACTCTACCATCGACGCCATCATAGCCAGGGGCTTTCGTGGTCTTTAGCTTGCGAATCTGCAAGCGGACCTCACTAGGGGCGATAGGTGTGATCGGTTGTACAGGATCGAGATCTGCATTTAAAAATGCCTCTGTATCCTGTACCTGACTGGGTGACGCAAGCGTAAAAGGCGTGAACCGGCCTTGCAGCTCATCCGCAAATGCCGATGCAATCTCTGCATCCGATCGACACCAAGTGTTGTCCGGTCGCATAATGGGGATCCGTCTGAGTGGCTGCCGCTTGACACAACGCGTTGCCTTCCACAAATTGAATCCATGATTCTTATTGGGATCGGCATTGCGGAGCATATCCTGAAAATATTGGCTCTTAGTGTCAAAAAGCAACTTTCGCAGCTCGTACGCAGCCCGCCTAAAGTCCCTTAGATCCAAAGGATTGCGTGAGCGCATATATTGGCGACGCAGTGCTCTCTTGTGCCTTACCAGATCCAAAATCTCAGTTTTTAAAAAAGGCTGAGCTGGACTGGGAGGCGAACAAGGAAGTTGGCCAAGCATGGAGTATTCCGCCGCCGCGTTAATATTACGCAGGAATAACTCCGCTGCGTCGTCTATATCAGCCGGTGAACTCAGCTCCATGTTCAAATTGACAAGCTCCTCCAACCTTTGGCGGAATCGGGTGATGTTTGCCTTGCGCGGCAGAAGACGTGCCTTGGGAGCATTTAGAGTAACAGCCATTCTATACTCAACGATCAAAGGGATGTGATCGGAGTTAAGCTCAATTCGCTCAGATATACCAAGACAGTCAGAACGTATTCCAGCGTACACAGCAAAGTCAATTGCTGTCGGCCTATGACTACCGTACGAATAGTGCGTTGCACCACCCGTGGCAAGTACTTGGAGGTTGGAGTCTCTCACGCAATCCGCAAGCGCAATCCCACGGCGAGTGTCCAAAGCAGCACCCCAGAGATGGTGTTGAGCATTCCAGTCCCCAGCAATCAGGAACTTGGGGCCAAGCTCTTCGAAGAGAAATTTAAAGTCTTCTAATGCCCACACAAAACGTGGTGGACAATAGACAGCCGCTAGGACTACTTCGCCTTGATCACTAGAGACTTTAACGGCAGCACATTGTGCGCAGAGCCAACTTATGGGAGTCAGCGCATGATGTTGCAGAGAAGATTTTATGATCACTGCTGCTCCACCACGCATGCGATCCGACGGATGATTGGCTAGGTGGATATCGTAGCCTGGTAGCCTATAGTGTGATCTGGAGCAGTAGTGAGTCTCACAGACCAACATTACATCTATTTGATGGCGGTGAATAAACAACTCCAACTCATTGGCGTTATTTGCAAGGCCGTTGGCATTCCATACGCCAACGCGCATCCCAATTTGGATCATTTATTGGCAAGTACAGCGTGCAACAGGCTCATCATGGCCATCATTGTCTCACTTAACTTGTCGAATTTTGACATAAGACTGTCAAGCTGGGGATTGGCGTGATGATAATACAGGTAAGGCTGTTGCACTAGCTGATATTGATCCTGTGAGGGCTGCTGATGTTGTTGACGCAAATGCAGCTGGTGTTGTTGTTGATGGCTTAGTTGCTGTTGATGCTCTTGCTGCATGTGCTGTTGCTGTTGCTGTTGCAGCTGCTGGCGTTGCTGAAGTTGTGGCTGTTGTTCTTGAATAAGCTGCTGCTGATGGTGACTCTGCTGCTGCTGGCGTTTCTCTGGCATCTGGCGAACCTTAGGTCGTCGCTTTTTCCTTGTCCGCTGTTGCTCAGGAACCTGCGGAGCATCTTGTTTAGGCGGCAAAGGTTGTTCTTGCTGCTGCTGCAGGTGCTGCGGCTGCTGGCGGTGCTGAGGTTGTGGCTGTTGTTGTTGGTGAAGCTGCTGCTGATGGTGACGCTGCTGCTGAGGGTGACGCTGCTGCTGTGACAATTTCCCAAGTTGCTGAATGAGCTGAGGAGCCGTTTGCAGTCTGGCGGCATCAGCATAAGAGAATTGTGCATTGCGTAAAGGAGCCGGGCTTCTTGGGCGCGACTTTTGTAAATATTGAGTCGGCCTTTCGGACTGAGCCACAAGCTTCCTTCCCTTGGCAACGCGCTGATAGGCTGGGCATCCTTTCCAGCTTGCTGGATGGGTTCCACCGCAGTTGGCACATTTAGGGTCAGCATCCAATGGTTTTTCGCACACCTGACTAGCATGTGCAGAACCACACTTTACGCAGCGATGCTGTTTTTGACAATATTTTGTAGTGTGGCCAAATTCCTGGCAGCGGTGGCACTGAGGGATGTCCAAATGTCTATCAGGGCATTCAACAGAAATGCGCACCTGAGAAATGGAGCGAAGGTTGTATATCTCTTTGTTATTTGCAGCCGGCTCCAACTCCAAATAACAAAGGTTTAGCTCCTTCTTTGTAACACGACTAGTGATGGTTTGGACACCACGCACTGTGTGCCCAGTTCTGGCCAGCTCATCTCTGAGGAATTCAATTTTCTGCAGCGATGGATGCAGTCCCCTGATCACCACTCGGAAACCTCTATCCTCCTTTAGTTGGTAGGAGTGAAAAGGTATTCGCTTCTCAGTGAACAGTCTTTGGATTGCCCTGTAAGAGTCAATACCACTGGGCATAACTCTCACCGTACCTCCACCACTGCATTTAAGCATAAAGCTGTCAGGGGGCGTGACAGCATTTAGTGCTTCAAGCAGTCCAACAACGTTGGTAATGCCCTCAGCAATAAGTGGAGGGGGCTTGGAAGGCTTTGTAGGCTGTGGTTCCGCGTTGCCAGTATTTGCCTGAGAACAATCGCGTATCTCAGCGGCAGCGCTTAGCTTTGGGTCTTTATCGTCTGTAATCGACGGATAAATTGGCGAAGTAGGCACAACTGTAGTCTTCTCTGCCATATCAATTGACTCGATGTCTGAGTCAGAATCTGACAGCGAATCCTCTAGTGCTTTTTGTGCTGTAAGAACACCAGCAGAAGTTGATGGCGCTGCGTTCAAGTCAATGTAATCATTGATTGTCGCAATTTTTCTTTTTTTATTGGCATTGTTGTTGACGTTGATTTCACCAATATTTTTCTTTTGGTGTTGTTGTTAGTGTTATTGTTGGCGTTGTTTATATTGTTTTTAGCTGTGTAATTGCTGTTGACATTTGCAATTCTTGCATTGTTAACTTTGTTGTTGTTGTTGATACTGCTTTCAGAGCGAGAGCGCAGATCATAACGGAGTTCGCTGGTCTGCCTGGCAAGAGAAGGCGAGCACCAAAAAACTGCAGCTGCAGTATCAGGCGCGACGCCGGGTGTGGCGGTATGGGGGTGTTGCTCATATTTGTGCAAAATTTGAGCGCACCAAGCGCACACACTCTACCAGAGTGGTGGCGGCGCACACACAAATCACACTAAGCAAGGGCCACGTGCACCAGCACAACTGCTCACGAGCTTCAAAGTTACAAATCGCGAGAGAGAGTAACCCAAACACTCACACGCACAATTGCCGATGCTCTGCAGCTGGCGGACCAGCTGCGCGCGTCGTTCGTATCTACTCTAGAGAGCGAACCGCAGGCCGCTAACGGTGCATGGGCAAGTACCGTTATTCTTTTTTTTTGGAATGGAATTTGGCATAAGTTCACAGTCTTATTTTGTGAGAATTAAACACAATTTAACAATTTAAACACAATAATATTGTTACAAATTTAACTGCATTAATATTATAATTAATGTTGCCACTAACTGGAGTGGTCTTGTCCATTAGAAATGCTTAGAAATGCTTATAAAGCAAAAAATTGTCACAGTCACCAAAATACGCGTTCGCGCTCGACGAAGCCAAAACGATAACTGTGTAATATGCTAAAACCAATTATTTGTTTATGTTATTTAATTTAAATTCCTGCTATTATGTATACTATCTCCAAAACAATATTTTATAACCTTTCAATAGGTTGATCAATATTAAATTAAATTGCTACATTAAAAAAAAAAAAATTTTTCTTAAAATTTGCTTTTGATGTTAATTCTTTTTTTTGTTTTAATTTGAAATTTTTTCTTTATATATGCTTTTGTGGTTAATTCTTTGTTTTGTTTTAATTTTAAATTATTTCTTTTCAAAATTTTTTCTTATTTTCTAATTTTTGTTTCTCAAAAAATTTTTCCTTTCAAAAAATTTCTGCGGACCGGTCCCTGCTCTGGCGCCAATTAAACTGTTCCTTTAGAGTTTCTGGAAAAATACTCAGAACTGTTTCGCTTGTGCTTTATCAGGACTTGATTGTTCAATATTCTTTATTAAAAATGAAACAGCGGTTTGCTGCGCTCTGCTGGTGTCTTGGCGTTTGTAGTTGTGTCGCTGTAGCTGCTGTCGCTGTAAGGCTAGTGATGGTGTCCGTTATAATATGCCGACGCGGCATCTGCAATCCGTTAGGTCATTTGTAATCCGATAGGGTACTTGCAGTCCGTTAGGGCACTCGGGCGCCTATGAAGAAATATTCTTAAGTTGTGTCGCTGAAGCTGTTGTCGCTGTTATAATATGCTGACGCGGCATTTGCAATCCATTAGGTCATTTGCAATCTGACGCGGCATTTGCAGTCCGTTAGGATATTTGGGTGATTAGCAAGAAATATTCTTAACTCATATATTGCGTACACTCAGAACCTTAATAAAAAAGAAAAGAAAAGAATACCTCATATTTTTACTAATACAATTATAAATTCACATATATTTATTTATTGTCAGCTAAGATCAGTCGACACTAAAATTACAAGAACTTAAGAAATTTAATGTAATGTAATTAAAAATAACATTAAAATGATGAATAAATTTAAATATAAGAATAATTTAAATGCATTTAAAATAATTTAAATGAATTTAAATGAATTCTGGGGATATTTAAATGCAAAATGGTCCAACATTTGTTTCATGAATTGGGGAAAACACAGAAAAAACCCAATCAGATTCATGGCTATGGCGGACAGTGAGGGAACGTACAGCCAAGTACACAACGAGAGGGCCGAAGCAGACGCGAGACCCAGACCAGCCCCGAGGACGAGACCAAGACCAGCCCCGAGGGCAAGACGCGACAACACACAAACCCATATTATCAACCCAGATATGGCCTGCAGATTTTGCGGCCAGGAAGGACACTGCGCGACAGAGTGTACGAATCCCATGATGAATTATTGTTGGATGTGTGGACGTATTGGAGTTCGTACGTCAATGTGTTGTCGGTCGGGAAACGAACACCGACGTCCGCCACCGAGGGGCGAGCGGGAGCCGAACAGGACAGCCCCAAGACGCTAATCGGCAGCCTGCAGGACGAGGGAGCGCAGTTGACAGCGGTCGTGGAGATCGGAGGAACCACGAGTAGTTTCGTTAGCGAGAAGCTAGCTCGTGGACTGTTCGACGTTGGCCGACGATGCGCAACTGCACGGCGAGTCCGCATGGCAGATGGCCGAAACAGCGGAGTCCAGGAACAAGTAGAGGTTCGGCTCGGAAGGAGCAACATGGATATTGCTCTACTTATACTCCCCGGAATCATAGACGACTTGGTTCTCGGATGGGATTTTCTGTCGGCCATGGGAACGGTTTTGGAGTGCGCCGGATTGACGATAAGTATACCTGGGGACGGAATACAAGAACACCAGGAGGAGAGATTGTCCGTGGCAAAGACAGTCATACCACCAATACATCCGGACGGAGAAATCGATGCATTCTTACAACGAGAATTGGCGGCATTTGAGGTCATAAAGGGAACATCGCCCATTACTGAGCATCGCATTGTCATGAGTGATGACCGACCAATCAAACAGCGATACTTCCCTAAGAACTCCAAGATGCAAGCAGAGATCAACAAACAGTGGATGAACTGCTAGCCAAAAGATGCATCGAGCCATCAAAAACCCCGCACAGCGCACCCATAGTGATGGTACGGAAGAAAACAGGGAAATGGCGCCTCTGCGTGGACTTTAGGCAACTGAACGCCAAGTCCGTAAAAGACGCATACCCTCTGCCAAGAGTACACCATATCCAAGACCAGCTGAGAGAGGCGCGGTTCATAACGAGTTTGGACCTCAAGGATGGCACTGGCAGATCCCGATGGAGAAAGGAAGTCGGGCGAAGACAGCATTCACAGTCCCAGGGAAATGACTTTTTCAATGGAAGGTAATGCCATTTGGACTCCATTCGGCACCAGCTACGTTCCAGAGAGCCCTCGACCGCGTGATTGGACCCGAAATGATGCCACATGCATTCGCATACCTGGACGACATCATAGTGATCGGCAAAACACGCGAGGAACACATGGACAATTTAAGAGAAGTGTTCCGACAGCTGAGAGCAGCGAATCTGAGGATCAACGTGGAGAAGTGCGACTTCTTCAAACAAGAGTTGAAATACCTCGGTCACCACGTCACGGAAGATGGAATCCGCACTGACCCCGAAAAAGTAGCTGCTATCGCCGAACTGAGGCCCCCTGGAAACGTCAAGGAACTACGGCAATACTTGGGAGTGGCATCCTGGTACAGGCGTTTCGTACCAGATTTCGCCACTACTGTACATCCGCTAAATACACTACAAAAAAAAGGCACGAAATGGGAATGGACCGGAGAGCATCAGGAATCCTTCGAAATAGTGAATTCAAAGCTGACACAATCACCTCTGTTGGCATGCCCAGATTTCTCCAGGCCATTTTGCTTGCAGACGGATGCTAGCAATTATGGCTTGGGAGCGATATTGACCCAAAACTCAGAGGAGGGTGAACGGGTCATATCGTATGCAAGCAGATCCTTAAATGGTGCGGAGCGCAACTACTCTGCGACCGAAAAGGAGTGCCTTGCAATAATCTGGGGCATAAGGAAGCTGCGACCTTACTTGGAAGGATACCACTTCACCGTCATCACGGATCATATGGCGCTGAAGTGGCTCAACTCCATCGAAAGCCCCTCAGGCAGGATTGCGCGATGGGCACTGGAGCTGCAACAATTTGATTTCGACATCAAATACAGGAAAGGAAACCTGAATGTTGTGGCAGATGCCCTATCCCGACAACCTCTGAAGGAGACATGCCTGAAAGTCGCAACTGTGGAAGACGCAATGGACCAAGCGAATAAAGACTGCCTCTGGATCCAAAAGATGCGAACGGCCATAGCAAAAAGTCCCAGAAAGTTTCCAGACTATATGGAGGAATCTGGAAACTTATACAGGCACATCCCTCATCGAGCTGGAACGGAGGATGTAGCTGCCTGAAATTGCGTGTCCAACGGGCAAGCGCACAGGTTCTAAGCGAGAACCACAACACCGCCGCCGCAGGACACACGGGTAGTAGGAAAACAATAGCCGTAGTAGCAGCGCGCTACTATTGGCCAGGCTTATACAGAGACGTGAGAGCATATGTTCAACAATGTGAAATATGCCAACAATATAAGCCAAGTCAATTGGCCACGGCAGGCCATATGTTAACCCAGATACCTGAGGAGCTGTGGAGCACGGTATGTGCGGACTCCGTGGGACCATTACCGAGGTCCACCCATGGGAACACGATGCTATTGGTATTCGTAGACCGCTTCTCGAAGTGGACCGAAATGGTGCCACTTAGAAGCGCTACAACGGCAGCGCTGCAAAAGGCCTTCAGGGAGAGAATTCTGGCACGGTTTGGAGTGCCAAAGGTGTTAATAACGGACAACGGCACACAGCTTACCAGCAGGGCGTTTAAAAATTTCCTCGTGAGATGGGAATCAAGCATCAATTGACTGCGCCGTACTCGCCACAGGAGAACCCAACGGAACGAGCTAACCGGACGGTGAAAACAATGATCGCCCAGTTCGCAAAGAACAACCAACGACGCTGGGATGAGGCGTTACCGGAGCTGACACTGGTAGTCAACACGAGCGTCTCGAGCACGACAGGATACAGCGCTGCCTTCATCACACAGGGCCGAGAGCCGAGGCTGCCGAAAGCTTTGTTCGTTGAAGTGGCGATCGGTACGGGTCAAGTAAGCCAAACGCCGAACGAAAATGAAAATAAGCTGAAAGACATTTTCGCAATTGTTCGGCAAATCTTGGAAAAGGCCTCTCAGGACCAGGCAAGGCACTACAACCTTCGTCGCAGGCAATGGAGCCCTAAATCGGAGAAAATGGGTAGAATTACACCATCTATCGAATGCGGTGGATGGATTCGCGGCCAAGCTTGCACCGAGATACGGCGGCCCGTACCAAATCATAGATTTCACGTCATCGGTGATCTGCAAGCTGAGGAGCTCGGCAGACAAGCGGATACGGACGGCACACGTGGGCGACTTGAAGCCACACAGCAAGGCGACGGGTGAGTTCCCAGATCTCCAAAACTAAAAAGGGGGGGAAGATAAGTGTGACTCCAAAAACTAAAATTGGACTCACACTTATACACCTAAAACATAACAATAAATAAATATATATATAATTATATATACAGTGAGCGACAGCTCAAGTCGAGCAGTGTCAAGTAAATAATGTAATTGCCTGCCAATAAACTAATTATTCATTCGCAATATTGAGAGAGCATGTGCAGCACACACTGAAAAACAGCGTGAAGCGCCACAAGCTCACTAAAGCGACACTCAGCCCGCTCTTTCACACAACGCTTGGCAGATAAAACGCTTTGACAACAATGCTCGCACGCCAAAGAGCGCAAGTGCAGCGACCATCTAAGACGTTCGCACCTGCAGCGAACAACAACAATGCTCGTATTAGCGAGAGCGTAATCGCAACGACCGCCAGCAAAAAGGGATCTGCGCGTGGCGTTATGTATGCTACTGTTTATGTTTATGTTTATGAGGCGGGCGTTGGCGTTGTTGCATGCGTTGGCATTGTTTATGTGGCGTTGGCGTTGGCGTTGTTGGAGTGAGTGTGGACATGAGAGATCTGCGTGATCTGGATATGTCACTATATATAATTATATATACAGTGAGCGACAGCTCAAGTCGAGCAGTGTCAAGTAGATAATGGAATTGCCTGACATAAACTAATTATTCATTATTTTTCAAAAATTCCAAATACCGATGGTAGGTACATGTATTAACCACCAATATGAATGGATGACCCTCATAAACTGAGGTTTCCCCACCTGCTAGGTAGAATTCTAAAAGTGTTGCCTACTTGTAAGGGGTAATTTTATTTGGACCAGTCTAACTAGTGTCGAGGCGTGTGCAAAACCAAAGTAAATCCGATAGCAACTGCACTGATGCGGTTGTGTGACCAACAAAACCATGCACCGTTGGTTTGTCACCAACCCTAGTGTAGGTGCATATATACAAGGACACCGTTGGTTAACCACGCACTCTGGTGTGAGGACGTACATCGGCCGATAGAACGCCAACCCAAGGGTATATAATGCGCCGCAATCATGCACAACTTCACAGTCGGCAATCAAAGGTGACAAGAATGGACGAACAAAACCCAACACCTCACGGCGGCCAAGCGGCCTCCAGTGGTCATTGCCAGTCGCGCCCAAATCCTCGTGCAAAGCCCAGCGGCGCTGGACCTCTGCACGGGAGAGGAGCGGGCCCGACTGTGCGCACTGCGTCCACGCGGCCGCGTGGTTCGCGTAGTGCGCGTGATGCCGTGAGACGGTTGGTGCGCGTAGTCCGCGTGCCCATACGATTGCCGACTCCAGGTCAACAGGACAAGGAACTGGACGTCGAGGGCGACAGAGAGGCACTGGGGCCCCAAAACCTCCGATCGCGGTGGTTAAGCCGCTACGTCGCCGCTACCCGAGCGACCTCGAGGGGATCAACCCAGAGGGGCGCCGGGAACATTTCCCGAGCTGCCATCGACCCCGAGCTGGACGAGTCCGCCGCACGATTCGCGGGGCCGCGACGCGGGAGCAGAAGTGGACGACGAGGGAGACGACACGGGAGTAGCGACGAACGACGATGGCGACGGTCCCTACGCGCCCTACGACGACTCAACTCGACGAGGAAGGGCACCACGGGGATGGCGGTATCCAGCAGAACAGTCGCGGCTGGATAGGTGGAAGTCTTCGACTGCCGAAGAAAGGGGAGAGTGTGAGGTGCCATCTAGCTTTGGCAATTAAATGTATGTAAATAAGTACATTTATGCTACATGCGCCCTCACAGTAACCGCACATCAGATCGAATTCCGACCCCGAGTGCAGTTGCGTGGCGAATTATCTGCCCTCTTTCGTCCTCTCTTTCCTGCGTCAGGTCGTCAGCCATAGACGGGTGTCATGACGCGACATGTCCGTTAGGACATGTGCAACGTTATAGTGAGGAGTTTGGCGGAGTGGCAATATCGCCATCCATACTCGCACATTAACGGCAGACGCGGCCGGCGGCCAGCGAAACGGCCAGGGGAAAATTACCAAAGATCACGCCACCGGAGACAGAGCACGTGATCTTTGGTACAGTCGCGGCAAAAGGCTGCGACGCAGGCCTATAAAAAGGGCGTCGCAGCACACAACGGGAAGTCAATCAGAAATTAGAAATCATTCAAGAATCAGAAATAGAGGTCAGAAGTTAAAAGTCAAGTCCGTCAGAATTAAAAGTGATAATAAGCGGAAACTCTGCCCAATCAAATACCGAAGTGTGGAACCAACAGTGAAAACGCAAGAACAACGTGTGTCAAACAGGACGACACACAAGCAAGGACGCCGAAGAACCAACACCACGCCGAAGGAACGGGACGCTTGAGCGTAGTGACAGGCAAATCCGTGCCAACTAGGCAAAAATAAGTGAGTGAAAACCTGTGTTTAGACAGCGCGTGTGCGAGCGAACCCTGGTGGATAACCAGAGTGCCGTACGGTGTCGCTGTCGGGCAGGCAGAACCACGAATTTACCTAGCTGGTTTACGCCGCAGTACATAAATAAATCTGTACAAGCCAAGAAACTAATAAAGAAACCATTGTCCAATATATATATAAAACTACGTGTTATAAATTGTCGCAAATGCAACCAAATATAAATTCGTTGCACGGACCCACAGCTCGACTGAGTTTTAGCCCGGCAGAAGCAAAACGGTCCGTTACAGCGTCTTTTGGCGTTATGATCGCTGGCTCCAGTTGGGTTAGTTATTGTTAGAATATGCTGACGAAGGCCTTTGGCGTTATGATCGCTGGCTCCAGTTGGGTTTGTTATTGACGAAATTTGCTGATGTTGCATAAAGGATCTGCGAGTGGCGTTATGATTGCTAATGTTTATGTTTATGTTTATGTGGCGTTGGCGTTGTTGCAGTGAGTGTGGACATGAGAGATCTGCGTGATCTGGATATATATCAAGCGTTAAGTGTAGGGTACGTTCCTAAGTCGTTTTTCACGGTTGCATCGTCTTCATTTTCGATGGTTGGTGTCGTTGCTGCATCATTCTTATATATGATTATTATTTGTTTTGGTAAGTTTTTGCATTTGAACAAAGAATAGCTTATTATTACTATTGACAATATTGTCACTAATGTTAAGCTTATGATTAACAAGGTATTGTTAGTTCTTGTATGTACTCTTATGAGTTCTTTAGTTTGTACGAATGCTAACGGCTCTGTTTTAGTTATATTATATGAACGGATTGTGTAAAATCAGATATTACATTTGTTATTTAGATATCTTCTAATTGTATAGTGCAGTTGCTTTGATAATGTTATTTCCTAAAATTTCAATTTTTTGTGGTATACAATTTTGATTAAATGTGACTTTAGGTAAATTCCAAGTTAATATTACTTTTGGTTCTATGAAGTTTATTTCATAGTTTTTTCTTATTTTTGTGAATTTACATTCAACTTTTTTTTGTTTCAAGATACCATTTATACATTTGTTTGTTATTTGATTTTTTTCTTTCTATTTTTCTTCCTGTTTTATAGTTTTTTTCTTTGTTGCGTTCGTAATTCCATTTGTTTCATAAGTTGCTCTTAAAACGTTTGTTGTGTAATATTGATATTTTCCTGACTTGTCTAATATTTCGTCCATTACTGGTATGGGATATATATCGCTAACCGTTTTTTCGTTAGGGCTTCGATAATCTACGACTATTCTGTATTTCTTTTCTCTTGATGCATCTTCTTCTTTTATTTGCCTGTTAACTTCCTCATCATAGCTTTGAGGATATTTATAAGGTTTCCTACAACAAGGGTCCTCATTTTTTGCATTGATAGTGTGTTTTACAGTATTTGTGAAAGTCAAATTGTCACTCTCTTTATACTGAATATCGCTAAATTCAAACAAATTTTTTGTTAACTTGGATTTTTCTTCCTTAATTAGATGTTCTAATCAAAATTGATTACTTTCTACTAATTCGTTTTCCAATGCGTATGCTGTATGTATATCTCTTGTTAGTTACTCATATTTTGTATATTTATTTGTATAGAAGCTGTCTTAGAAGCTAATAAAAACAGTAGGCGATTATTAATGAGTCTCAAGTTGGGTAGCCTTCTGAATTCAAAGTCATATAGTTAATTTTTTAGTTATTTAAATTTTTGTATTATATTTGTTTCTTATTTTCTATTATGATAATATAAACATCACCCCGGCGAATCTCCCGCGACGATCCTTTGGAATTGATCCTTTTTGTCCCACGACGATTTTTAGTCGAAATGGGTGACTCGGGTTCCTCTGGACAACTTAGCTGGCGGTACCCTGCGGACGGACACTACAAGGTTGTCGGCGGTATTTTTTCCGGCACCGATACGCAGTTTTACACTTCGAAATTAATCGTGTTCTTATCTGCGGCTACTTGAGGCGCTTTTGATAGAAACGTGCAGTTTGTGTTCGCATCTGCGGCTACTTGAGCCGCTTTTGATTTGAACATGTTCGCATCTGCGGCTACTTGAGGCACTTTTGATTTGAACGTGGCACTGATCGTGTTCGCATCTGCGGCTACTTGAGGCACTTTTGATTTGAACGTGGCTACTTGAGGCACTATACTTTTCGATCCTGGCCTATTTAGGCTTTCTCCCGTATAACGAGGCGTGGTTTTTTAATTCACTTTTATAACTCGCGATTTGCCTGTGACTGCGTACCGGTCCCTGCTCGGGCGCCAATTAAGCTGTTCCTTTAGAGTTTTTGGCAAAAAACACAGAACTGTTTCGTTTGAGTGCTTTATTAGGACTGAATTATTCAATATTCTTTATTAAAAATGTAACATCGGTTTGCTGCGCTCTGCTGGTGTTTTGGCGTTTGTAGTTATGTCGCTGTAGCTGCTGTCGCTGTAAGGCTCCGTTATAATATGCCGACGCGGCATCTGCAATCCGTTAGGTCAGTTGTGATCCGACAGGGTACTTTCAGTCCGTTAGAGCATTCTGACGCCTAGGAAGTAACTTGTGTCGCTGAAGCTAGTGTCGCTGTTATAATATATTGATCGCAATTTCCAGTCAGTTTGGGCATTCTGGCGCCTAAGCAGAAATATTCTTTAGTTGTGTCGCGGCATTTGTAATCCGTTAGGTTATTTGGAATCTGACGCGCCATTTGCAGTCCCTTAGGGTATTTGGGTGATTAGGATTATATTCTTAACTCCTCCCCCTTCAAACGCGGACGTCCTCGGACACGATGAAGAATCTTGTTTAATGGTATGCTGTTGCTGATGCTGCTGTTTGATAGTGTGCGTATGGATCGTGCAGCGATTGTTGTTGTTGCAACTGTTGTTGCTGCTGACTGTGATTATTGCTATGTTGTTGTGTTTGTTGTTGTTGCAATTGCTGCTGCTGCTGCAGTTGTGGTTGCTGTTGGTGGTGTTGTTGTTGATGGTGTTGGTGTTGGTATGTGGGCGTTATGGCCGCCGTGTTGTATTGCTGGTGTTGTATGGTTAGCGGTGGCAGAATTTGTTGCTAGGGCACATAGTGTTGTTGTTGTGTGTTTCGCAATTTTCTTGAATTCCAAAAAAAATTTTTATTTACATTTGATTATTAACTTATCTATTTGGTCATCTTTTTTATAGGTACTAGTGCACATTTTGTTTGATGGAGTGTTAATGATATACAATATTTTTTTCCATTTGTATTGTTTTTGAAAGATGTGAAATATAATATTGAGTGTACGAGTGTACGAGTGTACGCGGCCACGTGAGACACTTGGTGCGGGTAGTCCGAGTTCCAGGACGATTGCCGATCCCAGAGCCAACCAGCCCCCCGAGGATGGACGTCGAGGAGGACCGAGAGGCACAGGGGCCCCTCGAAACCTGCGATAGCGGTGGTCAAGCCGGTGCGACGCCTCTACTCCAGTGACCCCGATCCCTTACTCGCCTTACGACGATGGAACAGGGACGGACGACGAGGACATCGACGAGGGGGCCACGACGGACGAAGAGGAAGGGCTCCATGAGAATGGCGTTTCCGACGTCGACTACTCGGACGTCGACCAATTCGACAGCCCCCAAGTAGTCGACGATTCAGATATCGGCGAAGCCGACACGTCGCCGGAGCCGTCACCAAACATAGACGACGAAGACGCAAGATCCTACAGTCCCCAAATCATCGAAGAGGAGTCGGATATCGGCGAAGCCGACACGGCGCCGGAGCCGCCGTTAAATACCGACGACGAGGACACAATGCCCTTCGTGCCGCGGCACGAGCCACCCACGGTGACCCGGGAGTACAAACGTACGTACGACGCCGGGAAGTGGAGACACACCGTGGTATACAGTTGGCAGGAGGATGCCGAAATACCACCCACTTGGCAGCTGACAGAGGAGGAGCCACCCAACTACATACCCACGCGGCAACCAGTGCCAAGCCCGGGAACGAGACGCGTGGCGACACCACCACAGGAGGAGAACCAGCCGGGTGCGGCGCACCAAGCCCCGTACCCCGGAGCGACGCACAGGCAGTCGTGACGGAGGCTACTGCGGCAACGGTCGGCCCCAGAGACGGAGACCGGCTGGAGGGAGCTGGACCCGACGGCATGGCCGCCGGGAATAGGAACAGCCGCGGACGACCAGCCAGGGCCCAGTCGTCGTACATCAAGGATTGTCTGGAGCGGAGGACGCCGATACCGCGTCAAGGAGTCCCGGGGGCGCAGTATCAGAGTATATAAAAAAGTAATAAAAGAATAATGCTAAAACAATATATATATATAGTGACTGACAGCTCAAAAGGTACAGAGTCAAAGACAAAAAGTAATTGCCTTTCATAAACTAATTATACATAATTTTTCAAAAATTCCAAAGACCGATGGTAGGTACATGTATTAACCACCAATAAGAATGGATGACCCTCATAAACTGAGGTTTTTCCACCTGCTAGGTAGCATTATGTAAAAATGTAGCCTATTTTTAGGTGACAGCTTATTTGGATCAGGTACATTGTGGACACCTGGGAGCCATAGAACCCGGATTTTTTACCTAAAATTGAGTATTTTCGGAATAAATAGATCAATCCTTCGTAGTTAGTTTAGTTATGCATCCCGGGTTCAATAAGCCCACAAGGACTATGGATAAACGGAATACCATTGAACAACGGAAACTCATTCTGGAACGCCACAAGAACGGATGTTCACATCGCCAAATATCTGAAATGGTCAATCTGAGCAACTCAACCACGTATAACATCATTTGGCGCTTCGTCGACGCAAATCGGATTGAGGGCAAGGGCAGAATGGCACCAAACCCGATTTTCACCGAAGAGGAGGATCGGAGGATCATCAGGAAAATAAGCCATATAGCGTTGGCAATTAAATGTACAGAAATATACATTTACGCTATATGCTCCCCTCACAGTAACTGCATATCAGACCGAAATCCGACACTGATTGCAGTTGCGGCGAATTCGCTCTCTTTCGCCCTCTCTCTTTCGTGCGCAGGTTGTCAGCCATATGAGTGTGTCTGACACACATGTCCGTTAGGACATGTGCCGTTATAGTGTGAGGAGTTTGGCAAATGGAATATCGCCATCCAACGACAGACATGGGCTGACGCCACCAAGGCGATCACGTGATCTTTGGTACAGTCGCGACAAAAGGCTGCGACGCAGGCCTATAAAAAGGGCGTCGCAGAACACAACGAGAGTCAGACAGTCAAACAGGACGACACACCAGCAAGGAGCGCCGAAGGATCAACACCACGCCGAAGGACAACACAGGACATTGGAGTCCTGAAATCGGGTGAGAGGTGGAATCCTTGCTACGCTTGAGCGTCGTGACAGGCAAATCCGTGCCAACTATGTGAAAGTAAGTGAGTGGTAACCTGTGTTTAGACAGCTCGTGTGCGAGTGAATCCTGGTGGATAACCAGAGTGCCGTACGGTGTCGCTGTCGGGCAGGCAGAATCACGAATTTACATAGCTGGTGCGCGAAGCGCCTGGAGCAAAACTCTTGCGAACAGGTGCACTCTTCGCAGCTGACCAAGGGCTTCAGTGGACCGCCGTTACCCCGCAGTGCATAAATAAATCTGTGCAAGCAAAGAAACATAATAAAGAAACCATTGTTAAATATATAATATACCCCACGAGTTGTCAATTATCGCAAACGCAATCAAATATAAATTTGTTGCACGGATTCACAGCTCGACTGAGTTTTAGCCCGGCATAAGCTAAACGGTCCGTTACAGTATTCCTTGGAAGAACCGGAAAAAGGACATGAGGCTGAGCCTGAAGAAAACGAGGAAGTTGCCGCATTAGACAAAGTTAACTCGAAAATTATCTGTTGGAATTGTGAGACCCAAGGCCACAGATGGGAGGATTGTCTTGCGGATAGACGTGTGTTTTGCTACGGTTCTGGTACTCCTAGTGACAAGTGACAATGTCAGACATGCCAACGAATTTCGGAAAACCGAAAGAAGGGGGCAGCCGCCAACAACAGGATGCCTCCAAATAAATGATGAACTACAAGTTCACGATGAATCTGTATCGGAACCTGGTAGTATCTCTATAGACAGTAGAATTCGATTTAAGCCCTACAATGAAAGGTTAAGTAAATATTTAGAAATTAGGAAAAGGATATTTTTAAACGATTCAACTGCATACGGCAGAAATACTTGTAGTCAAAGACAAAAAGTAAAATTCATAATTTTTGGCTCGGACAGACGGAATTGTATATCCAAGTGGGTTTTGGCGACCGTCATCCTAGTCCCTTAATTTGGTGCGCTTATAAAGGACTTTTCCGTGGTACTCGGGCATTGAAGTCATGTTTGCGCAGGACCTGGCGTACAGTTTCCACACAGCACTTTTACTCATTTCATCCTGCGTCTGTTGAGTCATTTTTGGAGTCGATAGCTTGGGATTTGACCTTATTTTCCTGCTGAACCTCCTCTTCGGTGAAAATCGGGTTTGGTGCCATTCTGCCTTTGCCCTCAATCCGATTTGCGTCGACGAAGCGCCGAATGATGTTATACGTGGGTTGAGTTGCTCAGATTGACCATTTCATCTATTTGGCGATGTGAATATCCGTTTTTGTGGTGTTCCAGAATGAGTTTCCGTTGTTCAATGGTAGTCCGTTTATCCATAGTCCTTGTGGGCTTATTGAACCCGGGATGCAGGATATAACTAAACTGACTACGAAGGATTGATCTATTTATTCCGAAAAATACTCAATTTTAGGTAAAAAATCCGGGTTCTATGGCTCCCAGGTGTCCGCATGTACCTGATCCAAATAAGCTGTCACCTAAAAATAGGCTACATTTTTACATAATCCTACCTAGCAGGTGGGGAAACCTCAGTTTATGAGGGTCATCCATTCATATTGGTGGTTAATACATGTACCGTACCATCGGTCTTTGGAATTTTTGAAAAATAATGTATAATTAGTTTATGGCAGGCAATTACTTTTTGTCTTTGACTCTGGACCTTTTGAGCTGTCAGTCACTGTATATATATATATTCTTTTAGCATTATTCTTTTATTACTTTTTTATATACTCTGATATTGCGCCCCCGGGACTCCTTGACGCGGTATCGGCGTCCTCCGCTCCGAACAATCCTTGATGTACGACGACTGGGCCCTGGCTGGTCGTCCGCGGCTGTTCCTATTCCCGCCGGCCATGACGTCGGGTCCAGCTCCCTCCAGCCGGTCTCCGTCTCTGGGGCCGACCGTTGCCGCAGTTGCCTCGGTCGCGACTGCCTGTGCGTCGCTCCGGGGTACGGGGCTTGGTGCGCCGCACCCGGCTGGTTCTCCTCCGGTGGTGGTGTCGCCACGCGTCTCGTTCCCGGGCTTGGCACTGGTTGCCGCGTGGGTACGTAGTTGGGCGGCTCCTCCTCTGACAGCTGCCAAGTGGGTGGTATCTCGGCATCCTCCTGCCAACTGTATACCACGGTGTGTCTCCACTTCCCGGCGTCGTACGTACGTTTGTACTCCCGGGTCACCGTGGGTGGCTCGTGCCGCGGGTCCGTCCGAGGCTCGGAGGGGCGCCTCCTAGTCCGACGAGATGAGTATAGTGTCGTCGATTCGCGCTTGGGGCACGAAGGGCATTGTGTGCTCGTCGTCGGTATTTAACGACGGCTCCGGCGCCGTGTCGGCTTCGCCGATATCCGACTCGTCTTCGATGATTTGGGGACTGTAGGATTTTGACGGCTCCGGCGACGTGTCGGCTTCGCCGATATCTGAATCGTCGTCGACTACTTGGGGGCTGTCGAATTGGTCGACGTCCGAGTAGTCGACGTCGGAAACGCCATCCTCATGGAGCCCTTCCTCTTCGTCCGTCGTGGCCCCCTCGTCGACGTCCTCGTCGTCCGTCCCTGCTCCCGCGTTTTTCGAGTAGGGCGCGTAGGGACCGTCGTCCCCATCGTAAGGCGAGTAAGGGATCGGTGGCAGCTCGCACCGGCTTGACCACCGCTATCGCAGGTTTCGGGGACCGCTGTGCCTCTCGGTCGTCCTCGACGTCCATCCTCGGGGGGCTGGTTGGCTCTGGGATCGGCAATCGTCCTGGAACTCGGACTACCCGCACCAAGTGTCTCACGCGGCCGCGTACACTCGTACACTCGTACACTCAATATTATATTTCACATCTTTCAAAAACAATACAAATGGCAAAAAATATTGTATATCATTAACACTCCATCAAACAAAATGTGCACTAGTACCTATAAAAAAGTTGACCAAATAGATAAGTTAATAATCAAATGTAAATAAAAATTTTTTTTGGAATTCAAGAAAATTGCGAAACACACAACTACAAAAGTATCTGTTCAAAAACTAGGTTAATAGATCTAAGCACCGATAACACGCGTCCTCAAAAACAACAACAACAGTACCAGCGACAACAACAACACTATGTGCCCTAGCAACAAACTCTGCCACCGCTAACCATATCAACACCAACACCATCAACACCAACACCATCAACAACAACACCATCAACAACAACACCACCAACAACAACCACAACTGCAGCAGCAGCAGCAATTGCAACAACAACAACCACAGCAACATAGCAATAATCACAGGCAGCAGCAACAACAGTTGCAACAACAACAATCGCTGCACGATCCATACGCACACTATCAAACAGCAGCATCAGCAACAGCATACCATTAAACAAGATTCTTCATCGTGTCCGAGGACGTCCGCGTTTGAAGGGGGAGGAGTTAAGAATATTTCTTCCTAATCACCCAAATACCCTAACGGACTGCAAATGGCGCGTCAGATTGCAAATAACCTAACGGATTGCAAATGCTGTGACACAACTAAAGAATATTTCTGCCTAGGCGCCTGAATGCCCTAACGGACTGCAAGTACCCTATCGGATCACAAATGACCTAACGGATTCCAGATGCGGCGTCGGCATATTATAACAGAGCCTTACAAACGCCAAGACACCAGCAGAGCGCAGCAAACCGATGTTTCATTTTTAATAAAGAATATTGAATAATTCAGTCCTAATAAAGCACTCAAACGAAACAGTTCTGCGTTTTTCTCCAAAAACTCTAAAGGAACAGTTTAATTTATATACTTTTCATTTAGTGAACCTTGAGAAAACAAAAAAAAAAATTTTTTAACTCTTATAACTATTAACACTGTTGCTTATTAATTATTATGATTAGGATTTGCTTCTGCGCTTAAAACTGCAGGGCTTTTTAATTTTGTTATATATTTTCCTCTCTTTCACTGTAGTCTGAGTTTTTTATTACATATATGTTTTTGGATTTTATAGGTATTTTTATTTGGTATGTAATTTTATATATATAGTGACATATCCAGATCACGCAGATCTCTCATGTCCACACTCACTCCAACAACGCCAACGCCAACGCCACATAAACAATGCCAACGCATGCAACCACGCCAACGCCCGCCACATAAACATAAACATAAACAGTAGCATACATAACGCCACGCGCAGATCCCTTTTGCAACATCAGCAAATTTCATCAATAACAAACCCAACTGAAGCCAGCGATCATAACGCCAAACGCCTTCACCAGAATATTCTAACAATAACAAACCCCACTGGAGCCAGCGATCATAACGCCAAACGCCTTCGTCAGCAGATTCTAACATAAGCAATTTTACTTTAAACAAAAACCCTTCATAAGCCAATCTTGAAATAAGACGCAAATGCGAGCTTTCTTTATCGATTAAGCCAGTAGCATAAGTGAGTTACATTTTGTACACCAAACTGAACAGACGCGTTTTGATGAATAAAGAATTATATTTTTTTAATCAAATACCGTAATCAGACATTCAATTGGCGCAGCCGGTAGGATAATAGTGAAATATCGTGAAACGTCGTAAACCTTTCAGGACAACGTACTAGTGTTCCGCGAAAATCAACTGTTATCCGCATAAGGACCTCGTGATCCTTGTAAATCTTTTTTTAAAAGTAAACATAAATACGCGAAGCAGACGAAGAAGAATTTTCGTCTTGTGTACAAGAGAACCTTCAAACAAATTACTAATAAAAGATATCAAAAGTGAAAGAAACATATTTATAAAAAAAAAAAAAAACAACACACAATACCCACCTAATAAAAAAAATAAATAAATCAACAACAAAAACGATGTCGGAGTCATTAAACCAAGCACTGGCGCAAATCCGCCAAGTACCCATCTTCGGTGGAGAAACGGACGAATTGGGAGGCTTCATCGGACGGATTGATTTCATCATGGAACTTTACCCAACCACTGATGTACGTCAAAAACTTATACTGTACAGCGCAATTCAGACGCAACTACATGGAGACGCTATGAAAACATCATTCAGACACTTACCAGGAGACTGGGCAACACTACGGAGCATATTAATTTCCACTTACAAAACACAAACATCATGTGAAGAACTATTAAGGAGAGTCTACAACACATATTTCGGAGGAAGTATTCGTAAGTTTCTCGAAGAACTCGAGCAGAAATCCTTTGTAATATTAAATAAGTTAGTAATAGAGAACAATGCCGAAAATAAAACACTGTACACCAAGGCATTAAATAATACTGTAAGTGACGTAATACATAAAAGATTACCAGACAGATTATACATGCGGTTAGCGAGATACGATATATCAACAACAGATAAATTAAAAGCAGTAGCTCAAGAACTAGGTCTATATGAAGACCGAGTATTAGAAAAACCAAAACCTACAATTAATACACAGTACAATAAATATAATAACAAATATTATCCTAAGCCTCAACAAAATTACAACCAAAATTATAATCAGAATTATAGAAATCAACAAAATTACAACCAAAATTATAATCAGAATTATAGAAACCAACAACATTATTATAATACAAATTACAGAAATCAAAATATTCAAAACGAACCAACAGTTAATAGACAATTGTTCAATGAATATCAATTAAAATTAAATGAAGGCAGGATGCAAAACCCTATCAATTATCAATCAAATAATAATAATAGACCACCTAACCAACCAATGAAAAGACAAAGACCTAGCACTAGTGGACAATCAAAAATGGACTGGACTGAAAATTTTCATCTACCAGCCTCGGGAATGAACACAGAATCCCATTCATAAGAATGGTTATGAATAATCAAAACTTACGATGCTTAATAGATACAGGTTCATCGGTAAATTTAATGAATAAAAATTTCTTTAATTATAAAACTTCAAAGGAAAATACTACTTGCCAAACAATAAATGGAAAATAAAATTAAATACGAGCATATCATTAGCTCCTAGCGAACTTTGCCCGACAGATCAAAAGTTTTACATTCATAATTTTTCCAAAAATTATGACATCCTCTTAGGCCGAACGTTCCTTAAGGATTGTAAAAGTGAGATCAACTACGAAGACGAATTTGTTAGACTTAATGATTTTCAATTTTTATTTAAATACAATAACGAAACCAAGGAAGAAGAATACAAAGACCCACCACTAACAAAAGACATACATACAGCATACGCACTAGAAAACGAACTAGTTGAAGGCAATCAATTTAGATTAGAACATCTAAATAAGGAGGAAAAATCGAAGTTAACAAAAGTTTTGTTTGAATTTAGCGACATTCAGTATAAAGAGAGTGACAATTTGACTTTCACTAATACTGTAAAACACGCTATCAATAAAAACAATGAGGATCCTTGTTATAGGAAACCTTATAGATATCCTCAAAGCTATGACGAGGAAGTTAACAGACAAATGAAAGAAATGATGCGTCAAGGCATTATACGACCATCAAATTCACCATATTGTTCTCCTATTTGGGTAGTACCCAAGAAAGAAGATGCGTCAGGAGAGAAAAAATACAGAATAGTCGTAGACTATCGAAGCCTTAATGAAAAAACAATCAGCGATAAATTTCCCATAACCATAATGGATGAAATATTAGACAAGTTAGGAAAATGTCAATATTTCACAACAATTGATTTGGCTAAAGGATTCCATCAAATTCAGATGGACGAAAAATCAATAGCAAAAACAGCATTCTCGACCAAAGAAGGACATTTCGAATACACACGAATGCCATTTGGATTAAAAAACGCACCAGCAACCTTTCAACGTTGCATGAACAATCTCTTAGGAGATATAATTTACAAAAATTGTCTAGTTTACATGGATGACATAATAGTGTATTCCACTTCATTGGAAGAACACATATTAGCATTGAAAAAAGTTTTTAGAAAGCTCAGAGAAGCAAATCTAAAACTACAATTAGCTAAGTGCGAATTCATGAAAAAAGAAACTGAATTCTTGGGACACATAATAACAACGGAAGGTATAAAACCTAATCCAATTAAAATAAAGCTGTTAAAGAATTTCCAATCCCTAAGACGCCAAAAGAAATAAAAAGATTTTTAGGATTATGTGGATTTTACAGGAAATTCATACCAAACTTCACAAAAGTCGTGAAGCCAATGACTATAAAGCTCAAGAAAGGAGCTAAAATCAACGAAAAAGAACAAATATACATTGAAGCCTTTGATAAATTAAAGCTACTCATAACATCAGATCCAATATTGGTATACCCGGATTTTAAGAAAAAATTCTCACTCACCACAGACGCTAGTAATTATGCGTTAGGTGCAGTTTTATCACAAGACCATAAACCAATATGTTACGCAAGTAGAACTTTAAGTGAACACGAGATAAAATATTCAGCAATAGAAAAAGAACTATTGGCAATAATATGGGCAACAAAAAATTTTAGATCATACTTATTTGGAAGAAATTTTGAAATACTTAGCGACCACAAACCGCTTATATGGCTAAATAACATAAAGGAACCAAACATGAAACTACAAAGGTGGAAGATAAGATTAAATGAATTCGACTATGAAATCAAATACATTCCAGGCAAAGAAAACTACGTAGCGGATGCCCTTTCAAGAATCAAAACCAAAGAAAATACCACAGAAGAAAATCTCATGGTGAATGCTCAAGATAGCATAGCAGCAACAATACATAGCGCAACAGAAGATAACCAAAATTGTATCCAAATCACAGAAAGACCATTGAATTATTATAATCATCAAATAGAATTTATAAAAGGAAATACTGAAGAAATAAAGAAAATTAACTATTTTCACAAAATTAAGATCATAATAAATTACACAGAAATGACAACGGAAAAAGCAAAAGAGATCATAAAAGAATATCTTAGTGCAAAAAACACCGTTATATACTTCCCACATGAAGGTGACTATGCAAAATTCCAAAATGCTTACTTAGAAATAATACAAAGAGATTGCCCGATAAAAACCATGAGGACCACAAATAAACTAAAAGATATCCAAACCTATTCAGAATTAAAACAAATCATATTAAACGACCATACAAACCTTTTACACCCAGGAATAGAAAAGACCATAGTAATGTTTAAAGACAAATATTACTTCCCAGATCACCAAAAATTAATACAAAACATAATTAACGAATGCGTAATTTGTAATATATCAAAAGTGGAACACAGGGATACAAAATTTAATTATGAAATAACACCTGAGGTCTTCAACCCTAGAGCAACATACGTTATAGATTTTTATATGGTCAACAATAAACAATTTTTATCATGCATAGACGTATATTCAAAATACGCTACATTAATTGAAATACATGGTAAAGATTGGTTAGAAGCAAAACGAGCATTATTAAAAATATTCAACGAAATGGGAAAACCATTTGAAATAAAAGCAGACAAAGACTCAGCATTCATGTGTGCAGCATTAAAAATTTGGTTACATTCAGAAAATGTTAAAATTCAAATCACAACAAGCAAGAATGGCATATCAGACGTAGAAAGGTTTCACAAAACAGTTAACGAAAAATTAAGAATAATTAATTCAGACACAAATGAAGAAAATAAATTAACAAAATTCGAAATAATCCTTTACACTTATAATCATAAAACAATACATAGCACTACTGGTAGAACACCAGCAGATATCTTTATTTATGCCGGATCACCAGCATACGATACCCAGTTGAATAAAATAAAAAGATCAATAAGTTAAATGAAACAAGAAAAACTTACGAAGTAGATACAAACTATAGAGAAATGCCACTTATCAAATCAAAAACTACAAATCCATTCAGAAAAACAGGCATAATAAAACAGTTAGATAACAAACACTTTGAAGAAACGAATAGAGGTAGGAAAATAATACATTACAAAACCAAGTTCAAAAAGAAAAAGAAAATAAATATAAACAAATATAAAACAAATGAAATTTAAATGCAAATTCACAAAAGCAAGAAAAAAAATTAAATAAATTTCATAGAACCAAATGTAATAAACCGTTTATATAAGTAATAATATGAATAAAACAATACCCTGTTAATCATAAGCTTAACATTAGTGACAATATTGTCAATAGTAATAATAAGTTATTCTTTATTCAAATGCAAAAATGTACCAAAACGAATAATAATCAGATATAAAAATGATGCAGCAACACAACCAACCAATCGAAAATAAAGACGAAGCAACCGAGAAGAACAACGACTTAGGAACGCACCATATACTTAACGCTTGAGGACAAGCCGATTTCTAGGGGATGGGGAAGTGACATATCCAGATCACGCAGATCTCTCATGTCCACACTCACTCCAACAACGCCAACGCCAAGCCACATAAACAATGCCAACGCATGCAACCACGCCAACGCCCGCCTCATAAACATAAACATAAACAGTAGCATACATAACGCCACGCGCAGATCCCTTTGCAACATCAGCAAATTTCGTCAATAACAAACCCAACTGAAGCCAGCGATCATAACGCCAAACGCCTTCGTCAGCAGATTCTAACATAAGCAATTTTACTTTAAACAAAAACCCTTCAATAAGCCAATCTTGAAATAAGACGCAAATGCGAGCTTTCTTTATCGATTAAGCCAGTAGCATAAGAGAGTTACATTTTGTACACCAAACTGAACAGACGCGTTTTGATGAATAAAGAATTATATTTTTTTAATCAAATAATCAGACATTCAATTATATATATATATATATTTATATGGATATATAGATCTGCATATTTTTTTCACATATATAAATTAAACTGTTCCTTTAGAGTTTTTGGAAAAAACACAGAAGTGTTTCGTTTGAGTGCTTTATTAGGACTGAATTATTCAATATTCTTTATTAAAAATGTAACATCGGTTTGCTGCGCTCTGCTGGTGTCTTGGCGTTTGTAGTTGTGTCGCTGTAGCTGCTGTCGCTGTAAGGCTCCGTTATAATATGCCGACGCGGCATCTGCAATCCGTTAGGTCAGTTGTGATCCGACAGGGTACTTGCAGTCCGTTAGGGCATTCTGGCGCCTAGGAAGTAAATTGTGTCGCTGAAGCTATTGTCGCTGTTATAATATGTTGACGCGGCATTTGCAATCCGTTAGGTCATTCGTAATTTCCAGTCCGTTTGGGCATTCTGGCGCATAGGCGGAAATATTCTTTAGTTGATGTCGCGGCATTTGCTATCCGTTAGGTTATTTGGAATCTGACGCGCCATTTGCAGTCCGTTAGGGTATTTGGGTGATTAGGCAGAAATATTCTTAACTCCTCCCCCTTTAAAGCGGACGTCCTCGGACGCGAAGAAGAATCTTGTTCAATGGTATGCTGTTGCTGATGCTGCTGTTGTTGCTGGTGCTGCTGTTGTTGCTGCTGCTGCTGTTGTGTGTGGTAGTGTGCGTATGGATCGTGCAGCGATTGTTGTTGTTGCAACTGTTGTTGCTGCTGCCTGTGATTATTGCTATGTTGCTGTGGTTGTTGTTGTTGCAATTGCTGCTGCTGCTACAGTTGTGGTTGTTGTTGGTGGTGTTGTTGTTGATGGTGTTGGTGTTGATATGTGGGCGTTATGGCCGCCGTGTTGTATTGCTGGTGTTGTATTGTTAGCGGTGGCAGAGTTTGTTGCTAGGGCACATAGTGTTGTTGTTGTTGCTGGTACTGTTGTTGTTGTTTTTGAGGACGCGTGTTATCGGTGCTTAGATCTATTAACCTAGTTTTTGAACAGATACTTTTGTATGTTGTCGCAATTTTCTTGAATTCCAAAAACTTTTTTGTTTACATTTGATTATTAACTTATCTATTTGGTTGTCTTTTTTATAGTTACTAGTGCACATTTTGTTTGATGTAGTGTTAATGATATACAATATTTTTTGCCATTTGTGTTGTTTTTGAAAGATGTGAAATATAATATTGAGTGTACGAAAATTCTTTAAATATTAATTCTTGCAGTTGTTTGTTGTGGTTTTTTTTTTTGTTTGCTCCATATCTCTCGTTTTACATTTTTAATTTTTTCGTTTTTATTTATACATTTTTGCAATTTTTTTATTTTTTGTTTTATTTTTATTTTATTTATTTTTGAGTGTAAGTAGTGCATGTTGGTAAAAATATCATGTTTTTAAATTATTTTTGTGAATTATCCTGCCACCTCGTGTTTTTATTGTGCTATTTCTATTTTCTTCCACGATTTCTTTTTTATATTTCGGAGTTAGTTTTGAACCTAGTCTTTTATCAATTTTGCAGTAAACTATATCTCCTTTCTCATACTGTTTTATTTTTTTCTTCTTGCTATTATGATATTTTAAATCATTGGCTTGTTTATGTTTTACCTTATCTCTGACTTTGTTTCTATTTTTCTCTATATCTTGGGGTTTACTGGTGTCTCGGGTTCCAAAAAATATGTCTATTGGTTTTTCATTCACAGTGGAATGTATGGATTGGTTGTATAGCTGAATAGATTTGAATATTAAGTCTTCAAAGTTCGATATTCTCTCATCCTTCTTAACACATCTCATTATTTCGGTTAGTGTTGAATGAAATCTTTCAACTTGTCCGTTACTGGTTGAGTTGTATGGCGGTGTCGTGTAGACTTTTGCCTTTAATTGGTCTTCCAATAAGAATTTTATGGATGCGGAGTTCAAAGCTCTTTCGTTGTCCATAACAACCAATTTGGGCATACCGAAAGCTATCATTATTTCGTGGAGTGGGTGTTTTATATCTTCCGTTGCTTTTGAATTTAAAATTTTTATTTGTGCGTATTTGGAAAATTTATCTACTGCAGTTAAAACCATATTTTTCTCTGTAGTGTATAAATCGATATGGATAATTTGACCTGGATATGGATGGAATCGGTGTTGGTTGTAATTCTCCCTTTTGTGGGTGCCTATCGTACTGCTTTGCAAGTCTGGAAATTTCGTTATACTTTCAATTTTTTTCGTTAAATTGGGAAGAAAAAGTGGTTAAGTATTTGAATTTTATTTTCTGCATTCCTATGAGCTCTGGTGTGTTCTTTGATTATAATTTCTATTTGTTCGTTTTCGTTAGTGATATCTTGAACTTGTTTTTGAGTGTACCTGGCTTTGTAATTCTTGAAATGGGAAGGGTAAATGTTTTGGATTTTTGCCATAATATTTTCTGTAGTGAATAATCCATTGACAATTTTTGGGTTTAGCCGCTTTTTTAGGATATTTACTAAGTCGTCTTCTGAGTAATGTGGTTTTGTGACTATGTGTCTATGGTAAGTAGGAAAAGGTGATTTGAATTCGTATGTTTCTGTTTCTGATGTCAACAGAAAAATTTGATTTTAAAGATGTTAATGGGGTATAAGGTATAAGGTTGTGTGACGAACTGTGATCACTTTGTACAGTTGACGTTGATGTGGATGTAGTATTTATCTCAGTTTTTGGGGGATTTCTTGATAAAGCGTCTGCAACAACGTTCGAAGTTCCTGGTTTATATCTTAATTTATTTACTGCCTGCGTTTTTAATTGTCTTATTTTAATTCTATAATTTCATCAATGATTAAAGTGTCGTTCTTGACATCAATAACAGCGTTCAGCTGTTTCAAAGTATCGTACCTAGGATACCGTGAAAGGTTTTTAAAGTTGGAAGCAGGAAAAACTTGATTGGTTATTTTTTGGCCGAATAAACTAAGAAATGTGTGTGGGATATTTTGATTTGTCCACAGACAGAAGTTGCATTGAATATGTTTTTATTTGTTTTCGGACTCGTAACTAAATTTGGTTGAATGTAGTTTTGATTAGAACCTGTGTCAATTAGAAAGTTAAGTGGCCGTTCATCGTTATGCGTTGAAAATAGGGCAAAGAGGAACGGTTTAATTCTAAAAAATGACTGTCTGAGGCGTCAACTATTGTAGGTTGGTATTCGTAACCGACTTCATTTTCTCCCTCGTCAGTTAGATCGTAGGCTTCTTCTACGCCAGTGGCTCGAAGTAAGCTTGTTCTTCGTTATACACGTCATGTGGGATTGATTGCTCGAACTGTTCCTCGGGAGTTTCGGATGTGATATGAAATTGTCGTTGAATTTTTGGTGGCTGTCCGCTAGGTGCGTTAAGGGGGTGTTTGCCCGCGAAATTATTTGCATGTGGTTTGTTCATGTAATTGATATTCCTACTTCTGATGGAGTTATCTATTTCCATTGGTACGGGTTTCGGCTGTGGTTTTGGGAAGAATGGGCGCGGAGGCGCTTGATAAGTCTGTTTAGTATTAAAAAGCTGTTATTGTTGTGACTGGGCAACTGTTGGGACTTGCCATCTGATAAGTCATGTTTGGTCGGGGGGTATGGTAAAGTTTAGGCTCGAAATTTTTCCATTGTCCGTAATTATTGGCTTGTGGTGGTTTGCCTAGCTGGCGTACTGGAATATAGTTTCTGGGTGGTAAGGGTGGAATTTGTTGTTTTATTTTAGGTATAAAGGCATTTCTGTGCTCTTGGTTTTCCACCAGGTTGCATAGGTGTAAAGCATGACTAAGATCTCTTGGCTCTTTGATTGCTAAGAGTCTTGGTAAGTCTCCGTTTAGACCTCGCACGAACGTATCCAGAGCTTTGCCTCGATAATTGTTCGTCAGAGCTCTAACTACCTCAGGTGCGTCTTCTTGCACGCTTATTTGGTTGAGGATCAGAGAGAGTTGGTGGTATACCATTTGATAAAATTCTTGCACAGACAGACGTCCTTGAGTTAAGGAAAACATTTGATATTCGAGAGTTTTTAAATCTCTCCTATCAGCGTAATGTTCGGTGAGACACTTGGAGATGGCTTTACAGTTCATGGGAGTGTTATAGGATTCGAGCACTGCATCTGCTTCTCCTATTATTTTATTGCGAATTACTAAAGTCACTAAGTAGTATTTGTAAGTTCCTTCTTGACCATTATAAATTTCCATTATCCTGTCCACATTTTTTTTCCAAGAACCGAATGCTGTTCGGTCTCCTGAAAAATCTTTAATCAGACGTGTTATTTCGGGAACTTTTTCTTGTTCCTCTCCTGATCTTGGATGAGTAAACGGGATATCGCATAGAAGGTCATTGCCTTCACTAACTATTGCTTGTCGGATTATTTCGCCTCCTTGGAGCGTTTCCTTTATTAGTGACACTATTATCTCTTTAAGAGATGAGCTTGTACTTATTTGAATATTTTCCTGAGCACTGGTGCTTGTTGTTCCTAGCCTCATGTTGGCTAGAGATTCAGATAATTCATTTGCTTCCATATTGCTTGAATTTGGACCAACTTTTTTCATATTTTTTTTTTAAATGAACTGTTTCACTACTAAGGAGCGATGGGGAAATATTTTTATAGAAGTTATAAATGATTATTAAAAATTTTCTTTTTATGATTAACTCTAATTTCCTTCTATTTTTTTCTTAATATTTTCTTTTGATGTTAATTCTTTGTTCTGTTTGAATTTAAAATTTTTTCTTAATATTTACTTTTGATGTTAATTCTTTATTTTGTTTTAATTTTTAAAATTTTTTCTTAATATTTGCTTTTTGATGTTGTTAATTCTTTGTTTTGTTTTAATTTTAAAATTTTTTCTTTACAGAAAATTTTTTCTTTTCAAAAATTGGTTTCTTATTTTCTATTTTTTGTTTCTCAAAAAAGGTTTTTTTTCAAAACTTTGTTTCTTATTTTCTATTTTTTGTTTCTCAAAAATTTTTTCTTTCAAAAATTTGTTTCTTATTTTCCATTTTTTGTTCTCAAAAATATATTTGTTTCTTATTTTCTATTATGATAATATAAACATCACCCCGGCGAATCTCCCGCGACGATCCTTTGGAATTGATCCTTTTTGTCCCACGACGATTTTGAGTCGAAATGGGTGACTCGGGTTCCTCTGGACAACTTAGCTCGCGGTACCCTGCGGACGGACACTACAGGGTTGTCGGCGGTATTTTTTTCGGCACCGGTACGCAGTTTTGCACTTCGAAATTAATCGTGTCTGGGCTTTGGCTTGAACGTGCAGGTGTTCGATCTCGGCTACTTGAGGCGCTTTTGATTTGAACGTGTTCGCATCTGCGGCTACTTGAGGCACTTTTGATTTGAACGTGGCACTGATCGTGTTCGCATCTGCGGCTACTTGAGGCACTTTTGATTTGAACGTGGCTACTTGAGGCACTTTACTTTTCGATCCTGGCCTATTTAGGCTTTCTCGCGAGATTATGTTCGTATATGACCGCTACTTACTCGGGCGCCAATTAATCTGTTCTTTTAGAGTTTTTGGAAAAAAACACAGAACTGTTTCGTACACGATGAAGAATCTTGTTCAATGGTATGCTTTTGCTGATGCTGCTGTTTGATAGTGTGCGTATGGATCGTGCAGCGATTGTTGTTGTTGCAACTGTTGTAGCTGCTTCCTGTGATTATTGCTATGTTGTTGTGTTTGTTGTTGTTGCAATTGCTGCTGCTGCTGCAGTTGTGGTTGCTGTTGTGGTGTTGTTGTTGATGGTGTTGGTGTTGATATGTGGGCGTTATGGCCGCCGTGTTGTATTGCTGGTGTTGTATGGTTAACGGTGGAGAGTTTGTTGCTAGGCACATAGTGTTGTTGTTGTGTGTTGCGCAATTTTCTTGAATTTACAAAAAAAAATTTTTAATTACATTTGATTATTAACTTATCTATTTTGTTGTCTTTTTTATAGGTACTAGTGACATTTTGTTTGATGGAGTGTTAATGATATACAATTTTTTTTGCCATTTGTATTGTTTTTCAAAGATGTGAAATATAATATTGAGTGTACGAGTGTACGCGGCCGCGTGAGACGCTTGGTGCGGGTAGTCCGAGTTCCAGCACGATTGCCGATCCCAGAGCCAACCAGCCCCCGAGGATGGACGTCGAGGACGACCGAGAGGCACAGGGGCCCTCGAAACCTGCGATAGCGGTGGTCAAGAGTAGTAGGGAACTGGGGATTCTATGACAGGAAGTCGTAAATCTTTTTTGTTGACAGCTCTTGAATTTTAATTGCCTAATTATAGCACTTGATTTATTGCTTTTTGGGTGGGGGTGACAGGTGTGTGACCTTTTTTAGAAAAATGTGTGATTTTGGGTCACGTACGTGACATTAATGATCGAAGGGTCATGATTTTTGGTTGATCCTTTTTTTATTGGGGTTGGAGTCAGATGGAGGATCACTCGCGGACTTACGTGTGCGTACGTGATTGAGATTTCTTAAGGAGGAGATTGTGAGCAAGGCGTGTAACCTGTAACCTGTATGCTAGAATGTAGTGGAAGATCGGTTAACAGATAGCACACAGGTGTGCAGGAACTTGTTTTGTTTTGATTTTTAATTGCTTCATTAAAGCACTTAATTTATTACTTTTGGTTGGGGGGGCCGGGGGGGAGTGACACGTGTGTGGCCTTTTTAGAAAAATGTGTGGGTTGGGTTCACATACGTGACATTTTGATCGAAGGGTCATCATTTATGGATGACCCTTTTTTTATTGGGGGTTGGAGTCAGGTGGAGGACCACTCCCGCACTTACGTGTGCGTACGTGATTGAGTTTTCTTAAGGAGGAGGCGTGTAACCTGCAACCTGCATGCTAGAATGTAATGGAAAATCGGTTGACAGATAGCACACAGGTGTGCAGGAACTTGTTTTGTTTTGATTTGATTTTTTTAAGGGTGGGTTCATTGATCAGTGGAAAATTATTGTTGCTTCTCTTTTCAGTGAAAAACCACATAAAAAACAGTAAAAACCGTTTGCGGTGGCTGTTGTGCTACCTGTCTTGCCGATCAGTGGTCTGTCCTCGCCACTGATCGACAAGACAGCTAACAGTATATTCCACTCACCGCAAACACTCCAGCGCGGAGACCGTTTACCACGGTTGAAATTATCTGTTAGCTCTCTTTCGGGGTGGTCTGTCCTCGCCCCCCGGAAACAGAGCTATCAGATTATTTCAACTGGCAAACTAGTGCCCGCATGCAATTCAAATATGGTTCTACCTAATTTTATGCTTTGAAATTTTCTTTTAGCGCG